>JAQIXG010000095.1:0-46748 GCA_034700105.1 Oconnorella tubifera
AAAATGGATTTAATTTACGACGCTAAACTAAGGTTTAGGTTAAGTTAGGGTTAGGGTTAACCCTAACCCTAATTTACGACTCTAACCTAAGGTTTTGAGAAAATGGATTTAATTTACGACTCTAAACTAAGGTTTTACCTATTGCAAGCGAAGAGGGCTATTAGATAGTGTTTAATTTATCTGTTATTTAATTTACGTGTCGTCGTAGGGAATAATAGGCATAACGTTCGAAAATTGAGTTGAAACGTTTTTATAAGTATTATATAAATATATATATAATGATTCAAAGTTAATTAAGTACTAATTATAACATAGACCCAACGTTATTTTGTATTCTAATTGTAAATATTAATTCATTTTGAATATATATAATTTCATAGGTGTTATAAATAGGTATTTAATTTCACAAATAACTATCATTCGATTATAATTGAATATACTATTAACATTTTAAATATCTATTTTTTTAGCTTTTGTTTTGCTTATTCTACATTACTTATTTACACTCAAATTTGTATCTGATTATTTTATCTTATATATTGCATTATTTTTATTCAGTTACTTGTCTGACTCCAGGGCAGAATGCTGCCTTTTCTACGTAGAAGCACTGCTAAAGAAAAAGAAGAGAAGGAACGCAAGAAGAAAGAAAAGTTGGAGAAACAAGAGCAGCAGAACAGCGGCAGCGCTGCTAGTAAGAGTCTCACAGTTGACGAGTTGATACGCTTAGAAGAAGCTCGTAGCGCTATGCTGAAGAAACAAAGTGGCAATGATGACGACGTATCACACGCTAGTATAAGTCCCCCCCAGCGTAAACCAGTCAAACCCGGGTCTTTTTCCCGCACTGATTCCGGAGCAGCCAAGAAGGTGCCTCCCCCTGTCACCCAGCCTAAGCCGCCAAAGAAAGGTATCCTCAAAGATAAATCCATATATGGAGGTCAGATACCGAACCACGGTGTTAGAGGCAGTCTGGATGATACGGTCACATTGGAAGAGAACACTCTTGCCAATGAGATTCTCTCAGGTCAGGGATTAGATGAGTCTAAACCTCCGGACGTTAAGAACATCATCTCATCGTTTGATAAATCAAGCACACCTGTGGCTAAGCCAGCGCCGGCTAAACGAATGAAGCCGAGTCCATCCACTCGGCTAACCCAATCAAAGTCTGCTGCAAGCGTGAGTCCAGTGAGAGAGCCGCCTGTGATGGCCATCCCTCGGCCCCCGAGTCCTTCTGATAAAAGTTACGATGACGTTGATCTCCAGCTGCCGGGAGTTTCCGCGCCTTTTTGTCCCAAACCGAGGGAACTTTTCCTCAGACGGCAAGCTGCCGGTGATTTTGGATTCACTCTCCGCAAGGGCGCTGTTTTGGAACGAGGCGCGGAAGATGGGGCGGAACGTAAACGGATCGTTATATTCGCAGAACCCGGTGTTGCCAGTAAGGGTGTAAGCACAGGGTTGCTGCCAGGAGATCGCCTGATCGAAGTGAACGACACGAATGTGGAGGGATTGACTCGAGAGATGGTCATTGAAGTGATCAAGAAGTCAGGTGACAGCGTTAGGTTGTTGGTGCAGCCGATACCAGAGTTGTCAGAGTTGAGCATGAGATCTGGGCTGGATGGAGAGGCTGTGTCGATTGAGGCTCAGAGCAGTGGTACTGGGACATTACAGAGAAGTGGAAGTGTTAGACTCAAGATTAAACAGGTTTGGTATATCGTTATTTGTTAATGGAATTAATTCCTATTTAATATTTATTTCATTAAATCATTTATTGAATTTACTTATAGTAAGTAGGGAATTCTAATCTAGATTTTTCTGGTCGTCTTTACCACTTTATTACTTTGTGTGCATTAACATTAATCTATTTGCCAGCTATTTCTACTTTTAAATCTACGAGGTGTTTAGTCATTTTAATTGAATTGTTGTTTAAAGTTTAAAGTTAGCAGCTTCTTTTACAATACGATTCAAAGTGTAGCTTTATTATATCAATGATATATATATGGAGTTTAAACTTTTGCTTCAAAAGCTACAGATCTTGATATAAGAAATTTGATGAAATTATGCTATAAAGCATGATTTCATATCTAGTTCTTGTTTTCATTTTAAATCTGCCGCTTGTTTAGTTATTATAAGTGTTTAATATTATGCTGTAGAGTATAAATAGGTTTTTTATTAAGTGCAGGTTGGCCTTAAATGCCTGATCCTTGAATTAAGTGTATGTCATACATAGGCACTGGCTTTTAGTTTCTTAAACTATTAAATAATAATCAATATTTCATTATAATTAGATCTCATAGAGTCTTCTTTAGGCTTCAGTTTGTTCAAGTAGAAGCAGTAACTGTAAGATATATTGTAGAATATTGGATAGTAGTTAAATATGACACACTTAAAACGTACAGTAAATATGGAGGTAAGGAAGTATTTTTTAGAAAGAATCTACCACATTTTTTATCTACTATTTGAATTAGTTTACTATTGCAAACATTGAAACAAGACAAGAACTGATAAGAACTTTTTTTTCTCTAAGTTAATCCTTGGAATGTGTAGAGTTTTAGGCAATGCAAAACTCTTTATATAGTTTTGATTCTGTGATAAATTGTTTAATAGGCAGTGCAGTAAATTAATTCAGTATATAGAAAGTTGTTAGTTTTATTTATATTTGCAAGTTTTATGTCCACTGAAATTAACAGAATAATGAATTTGTTAATAATATATGACAAAAATCTATTTTAAAAATGTGTCAGAAAAAGAGACTATTATTAGTAATGGATAATTTATTAGATTCGATATATATTACTTTTAATAATGTCTAGACTTTCATTGAATTTTAAGCCATATTTGCTGCCATTACTTTTGAGAATATCATTTTGCAATCTATATGTAGTCATTATGGGAGTTTAGGTTTATTAAAAAACGATCCCATGTCAGGTATAAGTATTCTGTTCTTTAATGTTGATAATTGAGTTTGTACATTCAGTCAGGCTTTTGCAGATCTGTGTTAATTAAGTTACAGTGAGCTGAATAACATGCTGTGATTTTGTAATTGGTTGATTTGTTTGTGGCCTGTAATTAGTTGATTATTTAAAAACTGTCTCAGCTCACTAGTTTTAAACCCACTGACCAGTTGTTTGTGATTCTTATATTAATGCTTCAAGCAAAGTTTGGCTAGTCATAATATTTTAGCATCATTTGAATGTAGACTGTTATGCTAGTGTCAATATTTTAGCAGTATTTTGGATATAAGTGGTATTTTTGATGTAGAAACCTTTACACACTAAAACTTTTATTATAGGATTATTAACTGTGTAAACTTAATTCAGTTTATTTATTGATCTATCAAGAATCGGCATGGAAATTTTCTTCCTTAGCAGATCAGTAAATAAATGTGTATGCTCACTATTGCGCCAGCTTGCTGCATCCTTTAGTAAGTAACTTACACTGTATACTACATCTGAGATTTTTATATAATGTGATAAATCAAGACTTTAAACTTAAATTACAATGTAGGCTAAAAGTGAAGATCAGTTGGCTGCTGACAAGGCTTGGTTGTCTGCAGAGAAGGTCTGGCTGGTACACAAGGGAGGATTTGCTGCTGGTAGGGTACTCAAGCAAGGCATGCCTGGTACAGAGGGTCTAGAACCTCTACCAGATGGTAAGTGTCGGGTAAAACTGGAACACGGCGGTGAGATGTTGACGGTAGATGAGGAAGATGTTGAAAAGGTGGGTTTAATTGTGGTAAGCTGTGATTAATTTAGGTTTTGTCAACTTACTGTAAACTGATAGTTTCTTAAGGATTTGTGACAGGATATACACTGTATGTTATCTTGGTTTTATTTTTTTATTGAAAGTTTTCCAATTGGATTCAAATTGTATTAAGAATCAAGTTTGTTCACAATAACATTGTTGATATATTATGTGTGTATGTATGTTTGTATGTATGCTCATTATTATTTGGTATTGGTATGTGCAATTTACAACTTTTGTTATCTAATATGTATAGGGATAGGGTTAATTGATTGAAAATCTCTAAGATATGAAGTTATGGTTTCTAACCGTGATAGAAATATATTCTCTCTAGCTAAACTTCCAGTAAGACTCGGAGATTGAAGAGCTTGATGGTGAAGTAGTTGGAACACCAGCCTTTAGACTCAAAGTTTTCAGTTTGAAACCGGAGTACCCAAATATTTTGCTACTTGTTGCACTCTTTAGAGAGAAGTTTAACTCCTCAACAACTGTATAATATCTTATTAATTCTTTATTCAATTATTTACCAATGAATCGCTATAAGTATATAATCTAAATAAAGATTCTAACTCTTTTATTGATTACGCTAAAAATTTCTTGTACATCTTTTACATTTTAAATGATTTTATTTCCAGGCCAATCCCCCGCAGTTTGACCGCGTTGAAGACTTAACGTCTTTGCGATATCTAAACGAGTCTTGCGTGTTACATACTCTGCGTCAACGCTACGGTAGTAATCTGATACACAGCAACGCCGGTCAGTCTCTCATAGTCATCAATCCAATGCATCCGCTGTCAATCTATACGGAAAAGGTTTCTGAATTTCTTTTATACTCTGAATATTATGAATGGTTAGTCTTATTTAAATAAATGATTTGGAATACGTTGAGTTAGGGTTAGATTTATTTTATATTTTAACTAATCTTAATTGTATTTTTTTAGCAAATATTAATTTTCTGATATATCTATTGTATATATATATATATTAGCTATTTTATTATTTGTATAATATTTATATAATATATTTTAAACTTTAAACTTTAATTTCTGGCACTAAGTAGCCTTTCTGTGCTGCCGTGCCATTAAACAACAAACAAAGTCAGGGTTAGTTTAGGAGTTTCTTGTTTTTGTAAATCTGTTATGTTTTAACGTATAGTGGAATATGTTTTACTAAACATTGTATTAAACTTTGGGCTGCAGCTTGTATTGAGAGGACAGTCTTTTATATAGAATTTACCTCAGCAATTATACGTTTAGATTGCATATAGATTTAAATTGTTTATAATTTATACATGTAATTCGTATGCTGCAGTGTCATTCATAAAGAAATGTTATTTAATGGACTGCGTTAAGAGTCAGGCATTCACTCATCACTTCATTTCTGCATTCATTGTTAACGACATGTCACTAATTAATTTTTTTGTGTGCCTATGTAATTTTAAACAATTAGTAAACACACAAGTAGATAGATTCTATTATTTTCTAGAATGTCTTAAATTTTAAATATCTAATAATGTTCTGTTCATAGAATATTTAGAATATTCCAATTTAATGTCTAAATTTTATAATCTAGATTAAATTACGTTGCTCTGTCATTTTAGGTAGTTCAAATGTTTCGTGGTTGCAAGCCTGAAGACATGCCCCCTCATATCTTTGCTACGGCTCAGACAGCCTATCGTAGCATGCTAAGTTCTCGTCGCGATCAATCGATTGTTTTGATTGGTCAGAGCGGGGGAGGCAAGACAACAAATGCGCGTAATGTACTTAACTACTACGCTACAGCATACGGATCTATCAATGGAATTCTTACTGGTACTTTTTTTATTTCGACTTTTATTAGGAAAATGGAAAATTATTGTTACTGTGAGTTATAATCCAATAATTAATTTGTTTAATAGTAATTGTTATTGATGCTTATTGCAGAGTATACTATGTTTGATATCATCTAATTAAAGTTTGAGAATTCAAATACTTCTGATTGTATTTTCAGTGGATAAATTAAGCGCTATATCATTGCTACTGGATGCGTTTGGCAACAGTCGAACTGTAATGAACACAAACGCATCGAACTTCACTCAGATAACTACGGTAGACTTTGATAACATGGGACATATATCATCAGCTTCAATTCAGGTGACTGGGAAAGAAATTGTTTTAACTAGTTATCTGTCCGATAGATTCTCATTCAGATCTGTGTTTTGATTTCTTAATGTTTTTGGATGTCAGCATATAATTTTAAGCTATGTAGATTCATTTATATATGTTTAATATTATTTATATTTAAATGAATGCTATGTGTTGTCAGATAAATTACAATGATTTGTAATGAATTACATGATGTCTATACTAAAAATCTTTTTAGTATAGATTATAGTATAGATATTTTTTCTATAATTTCTTGTTTAGATAAAATTAAAATACATTTTCTCTGAAACTGAATATTATTGTAATGTCGATTGACTGTAAGATAATGCTTGCTTACATTATATTTGCTATCTTGAAGATGCCGAAGGATTTAGTTCAGTGTTTAGGAGAACTATTGTTCATCAGTTGTTGTATTTCATTTCTTGATATATTCTTGCTATGATTAAACACTGACTTTATGAAATAGATTTATTGACCATTACTAAATTTGGTAGTTCCTAAATACTTTATCAAAATTCCTTTGATACTGTGATATCATTGAGCATCATAGGCAATAAACAAAAACCCTATAGGACTTTCAAAAATATTTTCTATAAATTCTATTTGCAATATGATTTGATCTGTTAAAATCAGTTGATTAAATATTCAAATCTATTGTGTTATGTTTACAGACAATAATGCTGGAAAAGAATCGAGTTGTTCGCAAGCCAGAGGGTGAACCAACTTTTCATGTTTTGTATCTGATGCTTGCCGGCATTGACTCTAATTTAAGGTAAAATGCACAGTAACCTTTTTGTGATATTATTTAAATAAAATTTTTCATCTTTTTTCTTTACCATCCAACTTGTCCTCTTCATCTTTTGCCTTCAAATAAAATGTATTTATTGTAATTAGAAAGAAGCTTCACTTGGAGAGCTTGACGGAGCCGAGTCTGTACATGACTCCTCTACAGAGAAGTGAGGACAGACAGAAGGCTACTGTTAAATGGGCTCAGATACAGCATTCTATGATTCTACTTAAGTTTACAGATGACGAATGTTTTGCTGTATGCTCTGTGCTAGCAGCTGTCTATCATCTAGGAGTAGCTGGTGCAGTTAAGGGTAGGCTTGGTTAACGTTATTTTAGATCAATTTTATATAATCAAGTGGTTGGAGTATCTGTAGTTGCAGCAAAACTCAGTAATTAAGACTTTTTCCTGTTTATCTTTTATTCTATTATTCACAATTACCTAAATTTATCAGTAAAAATGAATCAATACGGATATATTCAATACAAAAGTACATTACAAAAATTGAATACAATCTAGTCTAATTTGTTCTAGTGTATTGCTTGCGTTACATTTTGCTGATTGTTTTTATTTATTTATTTTATTTATTTGTATTATGAAAAATACAAATAAATGTATTTGTTATCTGCATTTGAATTAGGCGCAAGTGGTAAGTTTCAGTTTGCGCGTCCAGCATCTGCGCAGTGTGCAGCTGAAATACTTGGAACTACATCAGAAGAGCTGAACAGAGCTATCTTTAGTGTCACTTCATCTGTCACTCAGTCACTTAGTCCTTCTTATAAGTGAGAAGTTATTTTATACAAAGTCATTTAACTTTACATTTTAGAATTGCTCATGGATATGCAACAGATATGGTTGTGTTTGAAATTTGAAATTGCTATTTTAATATTGACATTTATTTTACTTTTAAATAATGTTAATAAATAATTTTTAGTTTTTTGGATTGCAAGCTCAATTATAGTGCTTTTATTTCTATATGTGTTGTTTTTATATTGGTTTATTTATTTATTTTTTTACATGATTAATTAATGTATTAGTATCTGATAAAGTCAATACTTTACTGTGTATATATAGTATGTTAGTAGTATAGTTTGTATGAGATAAAGTGAGTAGTTTATAAAGTATTGTCGTGTATAAGTATCTGGAACTTTTTACTGAAAATTTCTTCTTTTGCATTGTAATGTAAAAAGTACTATACGTTGTACTATATAATCTTAAGTATTATCTCAAGCCTTGGCATGGTTATTATAGTAATTATATAGGCATATGAAGTATATATCATTGTCAATTATATGCTTTAGCATTATATTAAAGTATTCATTGCAGTCAGGATTTATTTTGTTGTGTATATGGTGCCAGCTTGTTATTTAATTTACTAATTCTTTATGTATATTTATTATTTAGAGCTCAGCAGCTTGAGAAGGAGCTGTCAGCAGATGCAGCTAATGGTGTTGAGTCACTGGAAGGTTTCATCATTGGTCTTTATTCCGATACCTTCCAAGCTCTCGTCTCTCTCATTAACAGGTTTCTTTTAATTCCTTTCATTAAAATATATATTCTATTGCTAAATCGCCTTTTTTATGATATGAAGTTTACAATATCAAGACGTGACATTTATAAGATTTTATAATATAAGATTTTTATCTATCTCTAAGTTGTTTGTCTGATACTGCATTATGTTTGTAATATATTATAATATATGATTTTTATCTAACATTGAGTTGTTTTTCTGATGCTGCGTTATATTATAGATCGCTGTCGTCTAACTATCGTAACATCTCGTCCATTCATGTCATTGACTCGCCTGGTTTTCGCAATCCCGCACTGTGTGGACGTCAAAGTGGCGCGACATTTGAAGAACTCTGTCATAATTACGTCCAGGAACGTCTTCAACTTCTCTTTCATGATACCGTCTTCACAACGCAGCAAGATCTGTACGCTCAGGTATTGCACAAATTTGTGAAAAGTATACAGTTTATTTGCTGCGTTCTATGATATTTGCTTTGGTATATATATTGGGTGGTTCGTGTATATTTTATTTAGTTTTTTTGTGCTGATGTGCAATTAGGCAGCAAAGCAGAAAAAAATAGAATTAAAAGCATTAAAAGTTTGTGTGTTTGTAGGAGAATATAGAATGTGACTTTGAGCCGATGAATACAAGTCCTGCAGGCATTGTTAGACTTATAGATCAACCACAACAGGGTCTTGTAAGTCATGCTTTTTAATTATTTTAATTGATTAACTGATTTTTATACAGATTATGGTCCCTATCAATAGCTTGATACTATATATAAAAAATTATATAGAATGCCGGCATCTATAGAATGCCAGCATCTATAGAATGCCGGCATCTGTAGAATGCCGGCGTCTATAGAATGCTGGAATCTATAGAATGCCGGCATCTGTAGGGTGCCGGCCTACGGCATCCTACAGATGCCTACGGCATCAATAATATGCCGGCATCCAAACTTTACCGGAATGTATAGTGTGCCGTTAGCTGTAGAATGCCGACATCTGTAGGGTGCCGGCATCTATAGTATGCATGAATCTATAAGGTGCCATCAACTGTAGAATGCCGGCATCTATAGAATGCCAGCATCTATAGAATTCCGGCATCTATAGAATTCCGGCATCTATAGAATGCCGGCATCTATATTGTGCTTGGCTCTCGCATTTGGCTTCATTTTCTCTGGCATGGCCATTTGTAATCATTTTCACTTAACATTACTAATTCGACTCCTTTTACCTGGCATTACCCAAGTTATTGCTTTTTAATAACTATAAACACTGCTTTATATATAAAATTTAATTTTTTTTTGTCGTAGATGAGATCACCCAACATGACCCCCTCTGCGTCAGATAAGAAAGGGTTGCTATGGTTATTGGATGAAGAAGCTATCTCTAGTGGATCTAGTGATGAATCTTTTATCAGTGATGTACTGGATGAATATTCATCACTTGCTACAGGCTCGCGTATGTTGCAATGTATAGTAAAAAGATTCCATTAAGATCACTTAATAAAATCAGAGGATATTAAACAATTCCTCTGATTAATTGTACAATATACAATTAATTGTATATTGTATTGTTAACAAGGATTATTTCAGTTATGGAATAGAATTATGTTAGAAGTTTCTCTAAGAGTAAAAAGACATATTTGCTCCACTCATCAAATCTATATTCTACATGTAAAGTTTATTTTGTTTGAAGGCGATGCCCTATTGACAGCTGGATCTCAACCGGGCACTTTCATATTGAATCACTTTCAAGGCACTTGTCCTGTTCAGTATAATACCAATGGTTGGCTGAAGGCTTGCAGAGAGAATCCTATATCTCGCTATGTCACTGGACTCCTGCAGGACTCTAAGAAGTAAGCTTTTTCTCAATAAATATTTTTTTGGACAAAAGAAACATAAAATGTGCTATGACAATCGTATAGTCCAACTGCACTGATTTGTATAAATAGAGCAATTCCATTGTTTAGTGCAATTGTATTTATTTGCATTCAATTCTTTGTGCTGGAACTTTCATGACTTTATTTAAACAAAGTCATTAAACTTGAAGGATTTATAATATTTTTTATATTTGTAATCTTTTTATATTTTTTGTTTTCTTATTACTCTATCCGGAATGAGATCAGCGCTCTCTTTCTGACCATAGTCCGACCCGGTATATCCGGTACAATATCCGGCTCATCTGTGGGTATAGAGGCAGGGGCCTCCCTGCGTCGAGCCACTAGCAGAACGTTCGCTTCAGGGGCGGCGGGGGTCAAACGTCGTTCAATATGCGTGCAAGTGCAACTGCAAACGGTTTGTCTTTTATTGATGACTAACTGGATAATAGTTTTTCTGTAAATTCTGTGCTGTATGGTGGTACTGCATTGATCAAGTGACATTTAAAGATTCATTGACTCTGTTGTGACTTAGTCAATATGACTTTAATTTAACATTTTTTGCTTTTTTTTATTATAATTTTGTAATTAAAACCACGAAGGCTTGTTGATTTTAAGACAAAAAATCTTAATTTATGAATAAAAAAGATAATAAAGGTTAGGTTAATTATAGCCGCAGAATTTCTGTACATTGCAAGACAGTTTTAATACTGTTAGAAATTATACTGAAAATGAGTTTATTCATTTTCTGATAATGCCTGTATAGTTGTTTTACTCTTTGTATATTTTGTTTACAATATTTTATGTTTTAACGCAATTATATTTTATATTATAAGTGGTATGCTAGACCGCTGTTTATAGAGTTACGACTCTTCCAGTATTAATTTCTTTATCATTATAGTTAATCATTGCTACGGTGTTTTGGTATACGCATTATATATGCTTGTGTGTATTATACAGATATTTAATATATATGTACGTACAATTTCTCTATATGTGTAGCAGAATTCATAAACGAAGACTGTAGAATAAATGTTATTATTAAAATAGAGTTGCAATTATGTAGAAATGGTATTTAATTAGTTAAACATGACTTTTTTATCATTTAAATATATTTGTTCAATTAGACACTGCATTGGTAGTATTTTCAAAAGATAATCTTAAATTTACATACAGTTATATATCACTGTAAGTAGGCCTTGAAATAAGCTAAATATTACATTTCCGGAATGTAATTCGATTGTCAAATATCAAATTTACTTTACAGAATTATAACTTTTAGGCACCTTTTTTAATTTTTTTTGCACTAGCACTTATTTCTCTGTGTTCAGTCATTCAATGCTCATCGTCTTTTTTTTTAAATAAAAAAATATAAAATACTGAACAACAATTGTAATATGTATCGGCATTATTAAACCACTATCAATTTTATGATTTTGATCTGACATTTTTATACAAATATCTCTATATTGATATATACAATCTACATATAATTTTAATCTCTTCTGATAGATATAAAGTAGATATATATTTTCATTGCACGCAGGATTCCCTGATAGAAATGACTCGTAGAACTCGAGTACATTTTGTGCACTGTCTGCTACCTCAGTACAATGCTGGTCTATGTGAACTGAGACCATCTAATCTGACCCAGGCCTCTCTGCAGTACATGGACGATGAGAGTAAGGCTAATGGTGACTCAGTGGAGAAAGAGGACTGCATGATTTATGTGCCTTTTGTTCGCTCTCAGTTGAGAGGCTCTGAGATCCTGGAGGCAATTAGAATCTACAGACAGGGTAGGAACTTTTGGAATGTTTAATTCATTCTCGTTTATGCTTTATCAGAGCCTTTTTGTGCTGATGTGACGCACACTAAATCGTTTTTTTGGGCTGATGAGACATTCTAATTAGCCTCTGTGTTGATATAACATACTCTAAGTAACCTTTTTTTGTGCTGATGGAATAAAAAGCAATAAACAAACTATTCATATTTTATAAATGTAATTTATATTCTAATTTCAATGTATTTTGTAATTTCGTATACAATCAAATAAATGTAAATAACATGATGTCTATTAAATACCGTAAATAGATATATTATACATGTTATTTAATGAAGTTGTTGACTGTTACTGAATATTGTTTTTTGTAAGCAAGAAATAGAATGAATACTTGAATACTTGTTGCGTAATCTATAGGCTACCCTGAGCACATGCAGTTTGCTGAGTTTAGACGTCGATTTGATATTCTCGCTACTGGCAGTCCTAGATCATTTAGTGGAGATGAAAAAGAGGTGTGCGGTTTTATTACAATTTTGTATGCGGATTCAAATGAGGATTGAAATAGTATCCAAAGTTTAAGGATGCGGTAAATGACAGTAGCATCAAAACGCAAGTGCTGAAACCAATTTACAGTTATATTTTAAAATAATCAATTGACAGAAAATAATGATTACTGTTAATTCGTTGTTTTTTCTTGATTTAAAATCTGATATTGGTGTGAATAAACAGTGGCTGAGTTTTAAAGTAAGAAAATTTTAAATTAAATTTTAAAAATAGATAGATTTTGTTTCAAGATGCAGTAGAATTTGTCATTATTTTGCAGCATTGTCCATTTATGCTACTGTTGTTTTTATCACTATTGACTATTTGCAGGTGATGAATCAACTGTTGCAATGTTTGGACATTGATAAAGCAACTTATAGATTAGGCTTAACGCAGGTAACGAGTCATTATTGTAAAAAGATTTCAATCCGCGTGTGTTCTGATTGATTTTGATTTTAATTCAGTTTTTAACCGTTACGCTAATTGATAATTAATCACAGATGTTGAAATCTTGTATTTAATTCAGCTTTAGACATTAAATTTAGTTAGCTTAGCATTAATAGACAACATCTGTCTATTTGAAGTAAATCTTTTTCATAAACAGCAACATAACTGTAAAAATAATAATAATTAAAGTAAATGATGATTGTAATATCCAATATTGTTTTCAGTGCCAATTACACACTTTTTTAGAAACAAATCTTTGCTTGGTATAACTACAGTTGTGTTAAAAATTTATTTAGAACAATCTCCATGTTTTTGATATCACAATTAATTGAATGAGATTTAGTAGGCATATAGAAGGCAGCTGTGTTTGTTTCAGTTGTTTTTTCGCGCTGGAGGATTGTCTCAGTTGGAGTATGCCAGGGAAGAGAAAGTGGTTGATTGGGTTGTTAGTCTACAGGCCGTGTGCAGGGGATATCTGGGACGAAACGGTCGACAAAAGATCAAGGTATGAAAACGAAAGATTCTTCTTTTGGATTGCCTTAAACTTGTTTTTACAAACATGCAATTTTTATACCTGTTATTGCAAAGATTGAAGGGTGGGGGCAGACAATAGGATATTTTAAAATTAAGAATTTCTTTATATTGTTTTTCAATGAAAGCGTAACCTTTATCTAAATATTAAATTTTATCTTATAATTTATTCTTATTTATTTATATATTGATTTATTTATCATAATAGCAAAGAAACCACCGTGTTTCAGTATAATGTGTAATAAGACAATAAATCTTTTATCTATTTAATTCATTCATTGATTGTTTATGAACTACATTGTGACGATATGATAATAAAGTTTTGCCTTTTATTCGATGTATTTTGTAACATTAGTAGCTCTAATTGTCATTTTACTATAATTTTATCTTAAAACAAATAAGATAATAAGTTGACCAGTTTTTATATAAATGTTTAATTAAATCTTGTTTTCATAGTTGCAGCATCTTGCCGCGTCATGCATTCAACGTAACGTACGTAAGTTGATGGACATAAGAGGCTGGCCCTGGTGGAGACTTTATGTCAGAGTGAAACCTTTGCTTAATGTACATCGTACAGAGGAGGAACTCAAGGACAGAGAGGTACATTGAAGAAATATGATATGACTGATTTTAAGTATGCAATATATAAGAGTTTAATAGATGAAATAATGTTAATGGTTAATAAAATATTATTATTGGTTTAAAAGAAAAGGAAGAACAAATTCAGAGAGAGAGAAAGAGTATTAAGGATTTATTTACTTCTCTTTTTATTAATAAATAAAATTTGCGACTGTTATTCTTAATCTATAATAATTATTGTTCTCTTTCTATTTCAAAACCTTGATTTTGTGATAAATTTAACCCATTGCTATTTTGCTAGTTTTTAAATAAAAGTGCATCATTTTTAAACAATAATGACTTTTTTATTGATTTTCTTTGCGTTAATCTCATTTACTCGTGTTAAAATATACCATAAGAAATAAATAATTTTTATTTGATTTAAAATGAAAGATTCATGATTTGAAATGATCAGGTTGAGTTGGATCAGATGAAGCAAAGATTGGAGAAAGCAGAGAAAGAAAGGCAAGAATATAAACTTGCCATCGATAAACTGGAAGCTAAGGTTTCTATTTTGAATATTTAATTTATATATATTCGAGTCATAGATAACCGTCTTAAATGAACAATGTTACTTCTAATGTGTAGCTCAATGTAGCTTCTAATTTAAGCGCCTTACTAAAGGGTGCAGCGATTTAATTAAAGTGGGCATTGCATACATCAAACGTGCACCTGTTGCATCCAAGTCCAGTGCTCTAACCACTCTGATATAGAGTCTTGAGAAAGGGTTAATAACATAAAAAATAATGATTTGTATGTTCTATATGTATGCTGATGCCTAATTTGCTTTGTAGAAGTCATATTATCTATCCATGACATTATTTGACTTTTTTTTGAGTGATATCTCAGTATATTCTATATGTCTTCTTATAATATTTGAGAGAAATCTTAACCCTGCCCCCAGCTTTTCCTCATTTTTAATCCTGACCCTACCCTTCACGCGAACTTTAAGCATAGTGTTTAAAATGACACGTTGCAGTTATCAGACATAGTGGCGGACTATCAAGACGAACATTCAACATCTACACAGGCGGGAGAGCTGCTGGAGAATGAGATTGCTGAGAGAATAAGACTAGAGAGAGAACTGAGAGATGTGCAGGTAGGTAAATCTTGGCATAAGATGGAGGTTTATTAAATTGGATTGGTTTAAATTTATATAAATTACTGATTTCTCCTTTGGTCATTTTTTCTCTTTATTTGTTAATGGATCAATCACACTAAATCAATTTAAATTACATAAATGTTTTAGGTCAACCCTTGTTTAATTTTAGTAGACTTGATCTGATCCAGATATGAACCAGTAGTTTCTAAATTTTTTGACAATTACATCAGCGTATTGTAAAAAATACAACAGGCTACATTTATTATAATGAGATGATATCATGGTCCAATGAAATAGCTTCAATAATCTTGCGCCTCTCACATTTTAATACGAGTCTACGTTATAATTAGTTTTGTAGTTAAACAGTCTCCCTGGAATTTACTTTTAGATATTTTCTACTTGTACGTTGCAGACCAAGATGTCAACACTTCAGAAGCAGCATCAACGCACTGAGATGGAGCTGATTGATGCACGAATGCTTGCGGCAGCAGTGGATACAGAAGAACTGATTGATGATGATTCTGATGGTATGGTGTCATCTCTTTATAAATGATTTAAATCTTGTCTGTTCAGTTTGTATCAATTGATACATTTTAATTGGTTTTAATTATGTATTAATTAAATTAAAACTCATTATTGAAGCTATAAAACACTGGCCTCGTACGCGAAAGGTTGAGGTTTGATTCCAGTGACTCGTCACTATTCCATTCTAATTGCTGCACCCTTTTGTAAGAAGCTTAAATTGACAGCTATGTCTGAGACATCGTACGTATAATGCAATAATTAATGACACACACTTTAATTATTATTATACTTGAATTTCTCTGTGAGAAAGTGTAGTTTTAAATTAAGTAATTAATGTACTTTATTCTGATATATAATTTGTATGTGCGTAAAGATTCAGGTCTCAGGGAGAGATACGAGAGATTAAGAAGAGAAGGAGAGTATACAAAGAAGAAACTACAACAACAACATGAGGAAGAGGTGGAGACTTATGAAAGTAACAAGAAACAGATGGATAGGAAGGTTTTTATTATCTATTTTTTATTTATATTTATGCCATTGTAATGATATTGAATCAAAGGAGTTAGTTTAAGTTATGTTTAACGTCATGGTTTATCGTATTATATAAACAATGTCTCAGACATAGCTGCTAATTTAAGCGTCTTGTTAAATGATATAACAAGTTTGAGAAATAGTGAGGTTATTGGGATTATTACCTGGACCTGTCGCGTCCGAGTCTAATGCTTTACCACTATTCTAACGAGCCTTGACTTATTTTAATGCAGCTGGCAGAGTCATCAATGGAAGCTGAGGAGCATGCACGGACCATCGCCAATATGAAACGTAAAACACAACGACTCAATCAGGATATGGCTGATATGAAACTACATCTAGAAGAACAAGTCAATAGGAATGCAGAGCTAGAAAAGAAACAGAGAAAGTGAGAATGATTTTAATATGTAGATTATTTTATACTTTTTAAAATATAATTAGCTAAGTGACAATATCTGTATTAAAGTACAGGTTTATTTACTGCAATATAAATTCTAAAGAAACTTTTTTGCAATCTAACATAACGAAATAATAGCAATTTAACGTATACCGGTTAAGTTTCGGGTGCAGAACTAAGATTTTTATATAAAATATCACCACTTGCTGGTATTCGTTCAATTTTGTATTGTCTTTGAATTTATTTGTCAAATAATTGATTGCTTATAAATGGCCTGGTTATAGATTTTGTATGAGATTTACGATTCATCCAATAAAATATATATTATAATTTATATTTTTCATGAGTTTAAACAAAAACTGACATTAAAATTAATTTAAAACTAGTTTTTAATTAAGGTAGATATACTTTATTTGGGCGTAAGTAATTTTCAATCTTTAAAATATTTTGTATATTTTAATTTATACCAGTTTTTGATTGGTCAGGTTTGACGCGGATGTTGCTAAAATAAACGACGCTTTACGATTGGAGAAATCACAGAGAGAGAAACTTCAGCGTGAAAGGGACGAGCTGATTGGTCAGAAGTATTCAGTTGAGCTAGAATTGAAGGTATTGATCAATCATACTTGTGCATTATTGCGATTTCTAGTCAGTAGTTTTGTATAGAAATCAGTGAATATTTACCGGTACATTTATGATTTATGTTTAATTTATAATTAAATATAATTTTTTTTAGTGATATTGTTCTTATATTGTTCAATATATATTAAATAATCATATTTTTATATTATATTATTTTTCTATCAAGTAACAGGGGGTTTATTTAATTGAAAATCTGATAATATGAGTTTTTAAACAGGTGTACATATCCTTTTTGATTTCCAATATTTCATCTAAGAAATTTCATAAGTTTCTTCACTGTATTATTATTATTTATTGCAATGTTTAACTGAGTTTTATAATAACTTATGGTAACTAATCTGCGTATTATATTGTTTTTTCTGGATTATTTATAAATGTTCTTTATTGATGATTTTTTTAAATCAGAATACTCACTCGGACCTAGAGGTAGAGAAAGAGAAATCTAGTCGACTAGATAGAGAACTGAATGACATTGCTGGTACTGCTAAAGATGATTCTGAGGTCTGTAATTAGTCAAAGACTTCTATTTATAAATATTATCACATTTTTGAAGTGATTATTTCTGTTTATTATCAAGACTTGTTATTGTAATATTGATAACATTGATGATAGATATTTTGTTATTTCTCTCTTAGTTGAATCATTTCTTTAACAAAGCAATTTTAAATAATATATATCTTATTCTTTCTATTTACACTTTCCATTTTTATTCTTTCTATTTCTACTAAACTATTCTTCTAAAAGCTCATATAAATAAGCGACTTTATAAGTGTAAAGATAACAAACGAACAAATAAATAAAAAGATGATAAACAAATAAATATCCAAATAAATATTCTTAATTATAGTTTTTTACGTAAACTCTATTCTGTAAACTGTTATCGTCTACTTAGATCTTGCGACTGAGAAGACTTAAGAACGATTTAGAACGTAAAGTGACAGACCAAGAAGAAGAACTCGATGAACAAGCTGGAAAAATTCAACAGTTAGAACAGGTTGATTGGTTCTGTTTTTATTTTTTTAAAGATATAAAATATCAGAAAGACTTATCTTTGTTGCGACATGTCAAACTACAGCTTGTGTTGGTGGTACATTGGGGAGAATTAAAGTGTTTTGTTTTATTTAATTTCTTCTGTCTTATTATCTTGAATTTTGGAAGTTAGATTGCATTAGTTTAACAAATGTTCTTTTGTAATGAATAAAGATTTTATATATCTAGGTATCAACTGACATTATTATTAAATAACAGTAAATTTTGAACTTTGACGATAATTGTGGTTATTCAGTTTTAATCTTTTTTATTTTTGTTTATTTATTTGGTAACAGACAAAACTTCGGATGGAAATGGCGCAAGAAAAGCTACGCCAGCATCACACAAAGGAATTAGAAGAGAAAGAAAATGAATTAGAAGAACTAAAGGGATCACTGCAGAAGAAAGTAAAACATTTCCTATATTTATTAAATTTTATTTACATTTTGTCTATAATGTGTTTGCTAGTTGATTGATAGCTGATTTAATCTTAACTACCAATCAGATTACGTTTAATATTGGATTGACAGCTCAAATCAATGGAGTTACAGTTGGAGGAGGAACATGAGGAGAAACAGAAGTTTTTAAGAGATAAAAGAGATTTAGAACGCAAACTTCAACTGCTTGGTGATCAGAAACCTGCAAGAGATAAAGGTTTATTAGTTTTGCAATAAATAGAGCGCTTTTGTATTCTATATTGTCAGAAAGTTATCCAGTTTAAATGCAATTTTGCTTTGTGGGAAATAATAAAATTTGCAATAAGACCAATGTGTATTTATTTGAGTTCAAGATGTTTCAACTATAATATCATTGTCAAAGTAGATTTGATTTGAGTTTATAGCTTTAAGCATTTGAACAATTTGTATCAATACAATAAATGATATTTTGTTGAAATCATGATATTTTTTTGATGGTTTTAGACGTTGAACTTCAGTTAAAACGTGATCTAAAGAGAACAAAGGCTTTACTGCACGATGCTCAGCTTATGTTGCAGAAATATAAAGAAGGTGCTGGTAATAGAAACACAATAAAACAACTTAGAAATCAGGTTCAACTGTCTATTGCTTATAGCCTCTAATTGTATTTAGCACATTAATTTTTAAAAAGATGTAATTTATAATCTTAAATTGTGTAATTTGTAACATAATATGTAATTTTTATTACTATGTTACGCAACACATTATATAATTTTTTTATGAACTATTTAAAAAAAATAAAAATTGCGATTAATTTTTACAATTGCTAGTAATTTTATCATTTTTAAACTATTTCATTCAAGCTCTGCTGATTCAATGAATTGTGTGTTTTTTATTTTTGTGTTTTTTTATAGTTGGAAGATGCTGAGTTTGCTACAGCCGCTGCTGTGAAGGCAAGAAAAGGAGTTGAGTTGGAATTACATGACCTGCAACAGCAGCTTGATGATATGACCAAGTCTAAACAGGATGTAAGATTTCATCTCCATTCAGATAGTATCTCTGTTTTGTAAATAGAAATTAAACGAAATCGAACTAGAATGTTGTGAAACTATTAAATTTGATTCAAAGCGACTTATTCTAATTGTCGATTGACTAAGATTACAGGCTGAGATTAGATAAATTGGCTTTATCGTTGATGGTTTTTTAAATTTCATAATCTATGATACTGGTGATTGGCTTTCCTATAAGTAAATGGTGTTCAAATTTTTAAACATTTAATTATCTAAAACCTGGGTCTTGAACCTAAAACCCTTAGATTGACTGAATGACACGCTAGCTAGTAAGTTACTACACTCAGATGACTACGATGATATAACTTTTAGATTGAAGAGCGCTATCTACAGTTTAGTCGTGATAAGAATGATCTACAGAGTAGACTTGAAGAGAATGAAGAAGAGTTGAGTGAAATCATGAGAAAGTACAAGGCTGCAGTACAACAGGTCACTTAATCTAGTCATTCATGTCATGTACATGTAATAATAAATGCTAAAAAGTCGTCTACAGTTTTAACTCTGCGATTGAAGGGTCGACTCAGTTTTGTTAACGAGTTTTATAGTCAAATATGAATTATTAAATCTGTGCATTTCAACTTCTCTCAAAATATATGTAAAGTAGATCTAGGAAATAAACTGTTTGAATATTAATATAATTCAGTACTGTGTATTAAATAAATTACTTTATGATTTAATAAATTTAATAAACATCACTCCATACTAAATTATCTACCCTGTAATTTGAATACTTTGTTAATGAACTGCTGCATGATTTCAGCACTCTCTGCTAAATATGATTTCAGCACTACGTACTCTATAAATGAATGGCTCTATGATTTCAGCACTCCGTTGACTTGATCACATTCCAAGATCAATCTCGTCAGATAGAAGCGTTACAGAATGAGAAAGAAGCTCTGAGAGAAGAGGTTGTGACCTTACAGAGCCGTTCCGATTACCTTCACACGTCCGGGGTAGACAAAGAGTCAGTGACTCGTCTAGAGGTCAAGATACGTGACCTTGAGACTAAGCTGGAGTTTGAACAGTCTTCGAGACACAGAGCCGAGGTAGTGTTGTCTCGTTTTTATGTTGCATCAATATATCCGCATTAGCTCGTTTGGATATAGCTGTATTGTTCTGACCCGTCAGAATTGCCCCAACAAATCGGCCCCGATTATTAATCCTTAGAGTTGGGGTTAGGATTTGGGTTAAGGTAGGATTGATGTTATTGTTAGGACTTTTTTGTAATTTGGTATAGATTGATCTCAATTAGCTTTAATCAGCTTCATGTCATCTTATCTCAAAGTCAAAGATGAGTGATCGAGTGATTGATGTGATGTAATTGAATTGAGTGACTGAATGATTGATGTACTTGAAATGAGTGACCGAGTGATGCGATGTCCTTTGACTGAGTGAGCGAGTGATGCGATGTCCTTTGACTGAGTGACCGAGTGATGCGATGTCCTTTGACTGAGTGACTGATTGATTGATGTGATCTACAGACACAGTTGTCCAGAATGAAGGATCAGCTCGATGGCGAGATGGAGGATAGGAGGACGTCAAAGGCCGATGAGACGCGACACCAGGACCAAATGAAACGACTCCAACGTCAAGTGAGGGATTTGGAGGAGGAGCTAGGAGAGTTGAGGCGTAAAGAGGCGGAGTCAAGTCAACGCAAGTCTGATGTGGTCAGTTCTCATCGGCTGTTGTGATTGGAAATATTAATATTAATTTACTTTAGTTAATTTGTATTTAATTAATCACAATTCATTTTGAATACATAAAAATGTATTATATGATATAATTTATTATTAAATCTAATATTTCTGGATCTAAATATCCATTTTATTTCATAATTTGTTGTTTATATAGTTAGCTATTAGTTTTTCATTTTGATTGTGTTAAAAATAATTCAGTAATTTATTTTATTCAATTGATTTCATCTTTGTGATGATTATAAAAATTTATATATATTTGTAATATCTTAAGAGTAGGGTTATTTATTAAATAGTTGTATTTGTAGAATGTATTTATGTCAGTTTTTTTATATTTAATTATTTATATTAATAAAAATATTATGTTATATTATGTTATGAACAATTAATCTAGTTTATGGCATTAATGTAAAATGCACTAAATAAGTGTTATAATTTAATTTATATTAAATATCGAATATGAAATACTCTCCCTTGAGAATAAATCAGCCATGTTTGTATTCCTTGTGACTCTCTCAATGTTTTCTATCTGATACTGATTGATTAATGACGTCATGATAAAAGATATTAAAATATAATCTTATTAAAATATAATAACATTATTATTATTTTACGTATCTTTATATTTTTTAATTTATTATAATTTTAACTCTTTGGTTTAATGCAGCTATGGGGGGCCATAGGCCTCACGCAATTTTTTAGTGGAGCCATATTTGTTTTTTTACTTTTTTTTCATGTTATGTTAGATTTTTAATGTGTCAGTCATTTTATTTCTAAAGATGTTTAATATAACTTGTGCTTTAAAATTATTAATCTTTTTTATTAATATTTTATTCACGACTAAAGTTGAAATTTTATTATAAATTAATACAATTATATAAGTCAATATAATTATATAAATACACAGGTATACAGAAAGTTAATAGTTTGAACAAGTATGGAAAATAAAAAGGTTGATAAACGTCAAACATTTAAAACATTTATATTAGATTAGATTTGGTATGTCTGACTTCTAAAGTTTAGCTCAAAATAAGAAGTAATTTTGATTGTGTATTGAAGGAGAAGAAGTTAGAGATGATGGAGGTTGACTTTGAACAGAGTCAGAATGACTTGCAGCTTGCGTTTAAACGTATCTCTGACCTGCAGGCGGTTATAGAGGAGGATGTGGATGGGGTGGATGGGGACTCAGACGACTTGGATGGGTTGTCAATTTATTGATTTCATTATAGCAAAAATATCTAAAGTTGTATTTTGAATTGTATTTTTTGTTTGTTCAGTTTTCTTTTACCTATTCCACAATTGGGAAGAAATATTTCTAAATGTAATTTTAAGGTTGTGATTCTGTATTGTCACACTCTACAGTATAAGATATTCTGAATGATATGCTGACACCTAAAGATAGGATTTTCAATAAAGTGTGCCTCGAGTTGAAACTAGATAATGATTATTTCTTTATTTATTATTACTTTTTATTTTGTCATTTATTTTGTATCCAGAAGCAGTGATTACGCTGGGGCCTATGACTCTGATGAAGAGACAGGGGAGGGGCTAGACTCTGCTGCCTGAAAGATATCGACCAATCACCAAGTGAGTTATTTATGACATCATTTTGATGTTGAACTTGTCACATAAACATGCGATTGACTGGATTGTGTGAAGACAGGCTATTTGTGGAAACTATTCAATCCTTCCTTTAGTGGAATTTGGAACAATATAAATTTGTATACAATTTATAGTAAATAATATACTGGGCCTGGCAGCTAGCTAAACTGAATCAAAATTACATTTAGCTGAAGTTAAATTTAAGGAATTTTTAATAAAACTTTAAATATTTCAAATGAGTAATATTCAAATCTTATCTTTAATATTCTTACCTTTTATATCTTAATATTCTAATATTTATATCTTTTAAATATAATCAAGCAGTTAGCTATCTCGATCTGTTGATTTAGATAGCTTAATAATTTATCATGTGTTGTAAACAATTATACTGTGTTTAAAATTTGATTAATTTAGTCACATATAATTTAAATTTAAAAAATTAATAATTTTATTTGATATATGCGTAATAAAACTCCAATAAGTAACAGAATCCGAATAAAATTGAAAAGAATCGTTCTATAATAGTCTCAGTGTTAATTGATTTCATATTTTGTGTATCTTTCAGTTAGATGGCTTCAAGTAGTTTATACAGTAAAGAAAGAAATGTTCAAATGGTCCTCATATGAATGTATTGACTTACTTTCTTTATATCTTCTCAATGAACTAACTGCACTTAGCTTCATGCACAAATGTAGCATTATTTAACGCATGAAATACACTGGATGCAATGTAATTAAGCTTCATGCAATAGAATAAGCTTGATGCAATATTTTCTTTCATCTAACTTACAATGACTTTCTGCACTGACTGCTACTGTGAGATGTGTATTGTGTTAATTATTTCATTTCTATTTAATTCAAGTCAGCATTGTTTTTTGATTAGGAATTTAGTTGTCTAGGATTACGTCAACTTGCGAGCATTTCTGTTTTATAATGGAAATTATTATCTAGTGTATTATGAATAGCTTGATGCCTTAATTGATAAATGTGATGTATCAATATTTTAATTTTCTTTAGTTTCAATGGAATTATTTTTAAAAATATGTCTTAACATTACGAAGATCTTCTAATGATAATAATAATTAGAAATCTGTTTATAGTTAAAATTACTGTTTATAACGAAATGGATTTTCATTTTACATGATTTACATTTTTTCTTTAGAGGCCTTTCTTAATCTTTGATAGATGAAAAAGAACATGAATTAGTTAGTCCGTATTAGCTGTACATCCGGTGGCTTTTTTTATATTTCTTTAGTATAATTAGAATTCATCCCATATAGCTGAAAGTTTTTTTACAAGAAAAAGGCTTTCTTACTTGATATGCATTTTGCATTTAAAGTTATCTTCATTTTATAAATTTCTTTGTGAAATATTAACATCCGAGTAAGATGAATATATAATAGAATATGTTGGTGGATTAACTGCTGAGGTTATATTCTCATATGTCACCGCAATTGACTTGCCAAATGAACATTCTAGTAATTTTATTATCGTTCACAGATTTCTTATCAGCGTTATTATTTATTTGTCAAATATGTGTTGTTTCTATTTACTTGATTTAAATGCTATTATTTCAATGAAATCTTTAAATATTTATAGTAAATGTTTTTAAGTGAAAATTCTACTTACTACTTTAGGATATTGTTTCTGTTGGTTATTTATATTGATTAGTATCAATTGCTTGATAGCGGAAAGATATTGATTGTATGTAATCTTACTTTGGGAACAAAAATCTTTAGTGCACTGTGTTAAAAATAAAGTTTTTTCTTCGCTTAGTTTTTGTACACTTAGTTGCACGCTTAATAACGCTTAGTTGATAACCTGTGTCATTTTGTTCTGATGTGATGTTAAGCGATAAATGAACAAACAAAGACTGTGTATGATAAAGTTATTACTGTTAGCTTCAGTTGTCAGATTTTGATTGCTTTCAATGTTTTAGTTAGATTATAAGTGAATTTGAGCCGCTGTTACGCTTCGCTTCATCAATAAAATTAATTGTTTATATGACTAATAGATAATAAGCATTTGCTTAATTTTAACGTCATTTGTTAAAATTTATAGATTATAAAGTAATAAAGTGAATTTTAAAAATAAATGTGATCATTTTAGAAAAGTCAAGAATCTCTATAGTCATAATAGTTTCATGTTCAGGCTGAATAATATTTATTTAAAAAATGGTTATTTTCTGCAAAAATACTGTCATTAATTCTATGAAATTAATGATTTTTATTTATTATTATCAAAAATATAAGTCGCTAGATTATGGTATACTTTATTTTATATTTTTCAAATAGATTTATTGATGCCAGTAATGTATTTAGCGGCTGAAACTCTATTGTTAATATTATAAACACACATTTATAGGTGCTAACATTTAAATATTGTCTTATAGTTGAATATTGTTTAATTGCACGCTTGATAATACGCAATGCATTGTCCTCTAGTATTAATACATTACATTGCTTCAATTATGCATTTTAATTAAGATAAATCGCATTTGGATTAATTTAGTTTATTTGACAAAGTCATTACTCATTTTTCAGTTTTTGAAATTTACTTTTCATTACAAATATCAATCAGAAAGCTGCTGAATTTATTTAAGCTAGATTTTAAGTTAAAAGGCTTGTACATATTTTGCTATATTTCAAAACCAATAGCAATAATTATACACAATTTTATTAAGCAAGACTTGCCAGTAGATTTTTAATTTATTTTAGGAAGTTCTGTCATCTTGCTTGCATTAGTGGTTTTGATTGACGAGTTCAAAATAGAATGAGTTCACACTTTTATAGATTTTGTCAAGAGAACAAAATATGCATATTACATACATATTTGTATGTTTCTCTTTCAGTTAGTATCATATGACAATTTAATGGATGTTTATTGTGTCAATTTTTATTGGAGCTATTGCATATTATACTTTTATACGAGAAATATAATAAGAGATTGCAATAATGATATGTGTGACTTTTGCTTGAATTTGTAAGAATCTGTTGTTGCTTAATCTAACGCAATACATGTCAGCATTAAAATCTAAGTAGTTCTAAGAAATAATTAGTTAAAGTATTGAGTCTTAATCTGAATCCAAATTTTCTTTTTTTTCCATACAACTTCATTTTCCACTTTGGTACATCTGATGTAATTCTGATTGTGATTTGAAATACGAGAGAAATTGCATATTCAGTAACAAAATTTAAAATATTCTACTATATGATTTCCCTAAGAATCTTGAGTTCATTACTCTAGCATAAACATAAAAACAACGGCTTCACTGGTTTATGATTTAAAGCATTAATATTGTTTCTCACACAGTATTACTATCATCCGTATTTTTGACTTATTTTGTTTTTTCTCTTCATTTCGTTTTCACACAGAATGAGTTTCATATTTTTTACTTCCGTTTGACATTTGTCGTTTGACTCGCACTATTTGTCTTCCCTTTGGTAGATAATTTTCAGCTGATTCAGAATCGGAATCAGTCGAATTATCAAAATCCCATTTCTGATATTGCTCAGATATAATAATTCCCAAGTCGACTGTGTGACCCACTGCTGGTTGCAGTTTCAGTCCCTGAATGGCAGCCAGAACATCGTGTATATCCACTAATGGATTCGTAAGATCTTTACAATATCTACTGGCCTCATTTTCCTTTTGATCTTTAGCATCCGAATTATTTTCTTTCGAGATTTCATCATTGTTTTCTCCTTGTTGCATTTTATTCTGATTGTTTTCAACTGATTTTTCTTCTATGTTGAAGACAAAATCGTACATCGGCCAGATCTGCTTAAAGTTTTCAATTATTTCTTCAAGTTTAGATTTATAGCTTACGAGATTTGTTTCTACATCGGATGAGACTGGTTTTAACATCTTGCTGAGTATAAAGGGCATGAAGCCACCAGCCAGTGTCGCTAGCATCTGATTCGTTGATGATACTTTATACGCATCGCCAAATGACATCACAACAATAAAGACAAACATTAAGAAGAACATTATAACTACAAATCTTCCAGATGCCTGTAATAAGCTTCGGTAAACTGGACCCGGACTTCCAGAAACTTTGATAAGACAACTTTCATCGAAAATGGCCTTTGGAATTCTCGGTGTATCTTCATTATCGACAAAGAGAATGAGATCGTTGATGCTCCAGTGATAACTTTTTCTTGCAAAATCATCTACGGATTCATGCTCTCCTTGTTGGCTTGCCTCGGCAGCCTTGAATCCAGTGTTTTTCTGAAGATATGAAGGCATGCTGGTCAGGGCGTCGAGGCCCTTAATGCGGCTCTTGATTTCTGAGAAAAGAGCTTTATTTAACTTACTGTATTTTTTTCTAACATTGTTGTACGTATCGAAACAGTAGATGACTACGAGAAATATGAGTGATCCGTACTTGATAACTTTGGACGCGTTGACAATAAGACCCATCATCGTAAACGTGACTATTTCAGCCAGGTATCCCGCTACCTCGCTGCAAATCAGAAGAACAGAATAAATTGACAGAAGTGCTACCAGTGTGGCGACAATGTTGATGCAGGTTTTTTTCCTGTCCAGATAACATTGACATGCCGTGGCAATCCTGCGATGTGTGCGCCGCTTTCGAAAAGTTTCGATTAGATTTTCCGCCTCAAATGACTCGACAGTTTGCGAGAAGATCATCTTGTTGTTATGAGACGATGTTCTGAGGATGTGATACACAATGCGGCTCGTCAGAAAGACAATAGGCAGGCAATAAACGAAGCATATCATTACCGAGAGAGGAATAAGTAATGGCCAAAGTAAAAATCCCATTAGGATACCAAACACTCCATATTTTCTGAATGGATATAGCAGATTGCGAACAAATGTTCTCATTGCTCGTAGCCAAGACACCTGTCGGAGATCAGCAAATGAGTCTACAAGGGCTGCTTGAAATCGTGTTTCATTTTTACCCAAATAAGCAATAGGGATTCCAACAATAAAATATGTTGCGTATGCAATAAGAAAAATTGGATGAATAGGTGTTAGGTACTGCATCAGACGATAGTTGTAATAGACGGGCAAGCCTATGATCTGTGCTGCTTCCATTCTGGCACTCACCTCTTGATGTTCATAAGCATAGTAGAGAATCAAGCGTATGTAGAATGGAAATGGTAGAAAAAGGACAAGAAGTATACGTCCAATTACATTGCAAACTGAAAACCAAGAATGATGATGTACTGTTGTCATACATGCCCCCGAGAGACTTGCATCACAGCAGTCTTTAAACGCGTCCAGCTCCCTCAGTTTACACAAAAAGAGCGCTTTTGAGATACATTCAACAAGGCTAACAGGAACATAATTCTCAGTCAATAACTTGCGATAATTCACTTTGATATCAAACTGATCAATCTTTATTGGTATTATCTTATCCTGGGGTAAGTCTACGACTACTCTTCGACATATCGAAAAATCGCCGGTATTTCTTAAATCGAGCGTATTCCTTGCAATGATGCCTTCTGACAGTCTATCCTTACATATGGTTAGAGATTTATACAGTGGTTCCTTGAGATTTACAATGTAATTGACTGAATCTAGAGCGGATGAGTACATCCAACTAGGAACAAAGTGTACTCCGAATATAAAAACTGCAGCTATGAAACCTGCAAGCATGAAGTCGAGAGTTTGTAGCCATTCATTTGGGTAGACATCTGTACATTCTATGATGCTTGAATCAGGTAGACGATAGCAGCAACGGTCAATGAACATGGCTCGACCTCGGACGTTCTGAATAATCTGTTGACATAAGCTTGACTCACCTTCGATAACTACTAGTGGACCATCAGGATCCAGGTCACGCATGGCAATGTCCCAGATTATCAACTGTCGTTCTTTACTTGTCAAATTAGAAGCGCAACCAGCTGGTTCATCCTGTATGTAATATGAATTGAATATTACATAATTGGCAGATGATGCTATCATGTCATAAATCTGAATATGGTTATGTTTGATTTTCTTGTTATGATGTGAATATTATCATTTAAAAATTCTATCATTAAACTCAAAATTATAATAAATAAATTGTAATAGATTTTTTAAATGAATCTGTTTTCAAAACCATGACAAACAAACCTGTAATTCCACATTGAGTACTTCTACTCCATAGCTGAGAGTCATCAGAGAGAGTATCTTAAAGTTAAACTCCAGACTGATGATTGTCTGACCGTGTCCAGCAATAACTCTGGTCCATTCATTGGCCTTGTACGAAACATTGTTCATATCTATCAAGGGATTGTTAGTATAATTCAGCAAGTTAAAGTGATAAGCGATTAATTTCGCCTCTTGCTCTTGCATTAAAAATGCCACTGACGTTGACATCTTTGGATCAGTTGGAAGAAGTCGACAGTGCTCAACGAGATGTTCATGTAGCGAGATATCCTGAGTTTTGTTAATGGCTGACTCAGTTAAATCATTTGATGATTCTGTAAACTTAGAAAAGTTTTCATCATAAATTATTTGATTCGAATCATTAGATGATAAAGTTGCAATCGTATAATTGCTTAATCCGTATTCAAGTGTTTGGAGAATTCTAACTTCTACATTCGATGAATCTAAACTGTTTGATGAATTTTTCAGTTGTTCTTGTAAAGAGATTTCAGTTGGCGTGTAGATTCGAGAATCTGGACTATGCAAATCTTCTTGAAAGCTTAATAAATCCACGTCTGTTTCATTGAGGGTCATGTTTCTAGATTCTATGGAATCTGACGTGTGCGCAGAGCGTTCAAGATTTCTCGTTTCATTTGAAATCTTGACGATGAATGAGTTCGTTGTGAGAATTTCTTTTGTAGATCCAAATGACATCAATAAAAAGTATCCATAGATAAAATAATACAAAACAGGCGATGCCAACTTTAAACACATTCTTGAAATTGTCAATGATTCGTATATAATTCAAATTAGTTATTTCATATTCGAACAGTTACCGCTTATCAGTCTTGTCTATGTTCTAATGTGGTTGTTGCTCAAAATCTATATAATGATGAGATCAGCTTAGAAAACCATAAATTTCTCAAGCAATTTATAGGTCAACGCGGTGTTTCAGAAATGATGCTCTCTGATGTAACTGTTTACTAGTCTTATTTTTCATACAACGTGTACAGTATATTCCACAGTAAAGTAATTAAATTATTAAAGATTTAGTTATAGAGTTACCGAATCTATACTTCACTGTGATATATCTAAATTCTGCAGAGCTAATCTTCTATAAATTAAAAAACGATCTAATTATATACTCCAATGAACTTTCTAAATTTAGTCCAAAAATATTTTACAATTATTTCATATTCTGAATACTGAATATAAGTTATTCATATCTATTGCAGTTGACTGTTACAGTACTGATTCAAACTTATAGCTAACTGTTATGACGGATATAGCTCTTATGTCGTTTTTAAGAGCAACACTTCTAATTTTTAACAGTTGAACGTCAGCAAGTAACAGCAATAAGTGCCAAGTAGGGACTCATGATTTACTCAATTGAAGAAATCAAAGTGAACACGAAGTACTTTATTAAACAGGACCTAAGCAGTGCACAGAGAAATGATCTAAAAGGCTGAAAATTAAGTCTCAAGAATAAAATTCATATTTTATTAATTGTCACATCGTCTTTACTTAACAATTATCAAATTTTTAAAATGCAATCAAATATTTGTCCAGAGAAAATTGAAAGACTCATCTGTGATATATCTTCTTTTGAAATATTTGATGATATTATTAAGATATTTTAACATATCTGCGACTTGATAATTATTTCATGAATGATAAGCAAAAACTCGCCCCATAGCTTTTAAAAGAAAAGGTGAACCAAATGTTTTATTACAAATATAAAGCGAACAGTTGAACCAAAGATTTAATGGTTATTTACAACAAGAGTAATTGAATTAGCTTGACAATCGAAAGTCAAACTTCTTCATTATAATAACAACTAAAGTTCCTCGTTTTGACTATTTACACTAATATTTACAGTATACTCAATTTATAGGCAGCAATCACTTTCTTGGAGCAAAATAGTTTTTCAACAATTTATAGATGTGCGTTCTCGCATTAATAAAAATAACAGATTTTCTATCGTGTATCAAAATAGAAATAATCATAAAAACTGATGAATCACCATCATGATATCATTATCAAAATCACCACATCATTCATCATCATCATTCGCACTCAAATAATACATACACTCAACATAACTTTATCTAGAATTTTGATATTGATAACACACTGAAAAGAAAATCCGTTACAAGTAAGTAGCTTAAAAACAGAAACTGTTCATTGAGCTAATTCAATTGGCACATTTTACACAATCTCAGAAAAATAAAATTTGGCTAAACATGCCAATATAAGTCAAATAAAATCTTGATAATGTAGTTACTGAAAGTTAATTTAGAGTTAAAATTAGAAACAGCAATTACTGTAAAATCACAAAATTACAAAGCGAACTGTACAACATAGTGTATTTAATTATACACTATGTCTTATATAATTCATTAACTTTATCGAGGATTAAACTGATTATATATTAAATATTAAGTAACTGTACTAATCAATTTACAGTTTTCTGTATTAACAACAGCATGATGCTAAAACCAAGCATTATTATTACTTTTAGATATGGTTTAAAATAATGAATCTAACTATGATTAATTCATCAAGAAGTAACAGCACTTATTTTGAGAAGTAATATCAACATAAAGTGCTTAAAATTATAAATTTAAAAAAATTTAATGCGTTCATATTCTCACAATAATTGAGTAAATCTAATAAAACGGATAAGGTATCTTTTATCTACCATTCCACCCATTGAGACAATCAATCAAATGCATCAAATCGGTTAATAGGCCAACCAAATCATGTATCTAATCCTAATCCTAACTATTACACAGTATAGAAGCATGCAATTAATGTTTACTAAATTATATAAATTATGATTGGCATGGACTAATGGGTTAAATGGGTGGAGCAAGATAAAAAATGAGGCCTTTCTGCAGTTAATTTTTTAATAAAATTTCATAACTACAATTTCTACTGCAGTAAAATGAAATAAGCCTAAAAGGTTTAAATTCTACAAAATTCAATACTAAACATCACAGTGTAATTTAAATATTCATTTATTTCTTTCGAATACATAAAAACATTTTTAAGTATCAATGGAATGCGAAAATAATTGAAAGCAGAATATGAGCATAATTTTATTTTTCTATTATTTGAAACTTTTGCTTCTCAGATTTAAGCACTCAATAAAAAACTATCACAAAATCAATTAGAAACTAAATCAAAATGCCGAAATTAATTTACAAACACAATTTTCAAAATCGCATCGAACAAAATGTTATAAAATTGAATCCAAACCTAATAGTAGAGCATTAATCATAAACTTTAAAATTATCACAAATTTTCCTTCAAGAATAATTCATAAGTTATTTTACAATCACGAACGTTAGAATGTAGTCAAAGTTATAATCTAATTAAAAGTTATTGTCTAGTCAAAGTTAGAATCTAGTTAAAAGTTACTGTTTAAATATTATAAGAATATTTTAAAAGCTTTGCAATAAATTATTAGAATCTAGTAAAAGCAGATATATCTGAACTCAATTTTATTACTAGATAAAATTAATAAGTTATTTCAATTATCATTCAGTAATTAAAACACAAGCCTTTATTACATTTCAAATTGCTGAAATTTTACAGCAAAAGAATGTTCTGCTAAAAATGCATTATGCTTAGATGAACGTAACTGAAACTAACCCTAAAGTATTTGTTAAAACTAAATTAAATAACTGAAGTAAATGCAAAAAATAAATAACTGAAAAGAAACTTTATTACACAGATTTATCAATTCATATAATTATTGTTATTTAAATATAATATATATATTTATTTACTTCTCAAAGTAACAAGCAATTAGCATTCACTGAAATAATATATTCTATAAGAGTTTAACATTACTTGAAGTAAAAATCAAATATTTTATAATCGTATAATTTCACATTGCAAATAGTTCAGTAATTTGCTTAAAAAAAATGAAACATCATGAAACATTCAAACATCTTAAGTATTATTTTCAATCAAAAAAGCATCAAATAAACTCTAGCGTCTATAACCAGGCCTTGTTTTTATCACAACCCCACCCCTCCGCTATAAATTAATTACTTCAACATTTGAAATAAATGTTATTATATCTAACCCAAATCACATCTTATCCCTAATCTTAACCCTAAATCTATCAGCGTGATATCAGCTCAAGCGCTTAATTAAAATCAAAGCATTAATCCAAACTAATATAATCTACAGGGCTAAATGGGTGGGACTTGACAAAAACGAGGCCTAGCTATTAACGAAATTAAATAAACTACCAAGCATTCCGCTATAATACATTTCAAATGTTCCATAACAAAACTAATTCAATACTTCCAACCATCCATCTCTTCATCATAACAGTTATTATTCTCAACACATTCGGAAGACATTAAATCATCTCTTCAAATTTCTATACAAAAATAGCGATCAGGCAATTGTAACAATTTATGCGATTGTTTCGACGATAATTCAATTCTCAAAATTGACAGCGAATTAATCATCCAATAATCTCTTCCTTTAAAAAATTGAATGATTTCATCAACCAATGGCGCGCTTCGTTGTGGTTCTGTGACCAATCATCACTTGCGTAAGTTTTTACGTCTGGGTGCTCTGATTGACGTTCTCTCAGCCGTCGTTCTACCAATGGCAAAGAGATTACCGGTCGTGCCCAGTGAGCCTGTCAGGTCAGGTGCCGCTGTACCATTTACCATGCCAAAACCAGGCACTAAATAACGAAAATAAACTATTTAAAAAATAAACAAGACGTAAATATATAAACTATAAACAATTTTCAATTTTTCAAAAATAGAAACTACTGTGTTTAATGTAAATTTGTGACTGAAACTATTAACTGAATGCGTTACTAAACATACGCATTTAAATAAAATTTTACTAAAATTATAACAGAAGCAACACGATACTAGGGCCTAGGCGTATTAAACCAGAATTCAATTTGACAACGTAATGCTTTCAATAATATCTCCTTATAAAACTTATAAAACGTCTGACTTTTAAAAATCAAAATAATCTTTAATTTAATGCAAGAGCCGATAAATAAATTAGCAAAAAACGCTCAAAAACATATTTTTGACAAATCTGATCATTTTAAAACCATATCTTATATAAAACTACAATCCTATGCGTCTCACATATTCAACAAGAAAAATATACAATCTACCTGGCTTAGATGCAGTAAAATTAAATCCGGACTGTGGTTGAACTGCTGCTGATGCGCCTGAAGAATAAGAACATATAATGCGTACATTACGTACAAAACAACAGTTTAGAAAGCGATGATTACAAATCAAATATAATATACAATTAATAAATATACTAAACTACTAAATTCACCAGTGATATTTAAAACATTATTCATATCACAAGCAAAAGTTATATATAACAAACTCAACTCACCAAACTGAAAAGCATTCGGAGCTGCAGAAAAATTAAATCCTTGATTAGCAGTTGACATCGCCACACCAAAATTTGATACTACACTGGTGCTGCCAGCACCAAACCCCCCATTCACCGCACCCCCAGCACCATTAGTCCCACTAAACACCCCCCCAGACTGTCCCCCAGGCAAATTAAACGTTGACACACCAGAATTATTAAATGCTGGTTGAACTCCGAATGTATTATCCTGCTTGACGTTTGTTTGATTAAAAGAAAAAGGATTCTGCACTCTCGTCTGATTTATATGTCCAAATTGACTGACTGCCTGAGGCTGTCCAAATGAACTGGCAGCTGCTGGCTGTCCAAAAGTGCTACTTTGTTGTCCAAAGCCTCCAAAACCTGACTGCGTTGTACTAGGCTGTCCAAAAGGATTGACAGCTGCGTTTGACTGTCCAAATGGACCGACAGCTGCAGCTGACTGTCCAAATGGATTTATAGCCGTGGACGACTGTCCAAAAGAATTGACAGCCGCGGATGCCTGTCCAAAAGGATTGACAGCCCCTGCTGCCTGTCCAAAAGAACTGACAGCCGATGTTGCCTGTCCAAAAGGACCTGCACTGGCAGTGGTTGCCTGAACAGTTGTCTTCTGTCCAAATGTAAAAAACGATGATGCTGTTGTCGTTGTATTTAAACCGAATGCAACGACTGGTGCATTGCCAAACGCAGCCGATGTAGGTCCATTAGTGGAACCAAGCGATGATTGCACAAAGGGATTAGACGTCGTTACTGAGCCTTGACTCAACGCTTGAGTCACCAATGAGCCAAACACCGGAGTGAAAGTACTAGAACTCGTTGTATTCGTTGCTTGTAATACAGACGTTGCATTTGTATTTAAACCAAAACCACCAAAAGTTGAACCGGTAACATTCTGTGAAGATGAAGTAAGAGAACTCAAAGCTTTCATTGTAAATGAAGGCGTTGATCCGGAGGATGTCAATGCTACGCTGGATAATGTTAAATTAGAATGAGTAAACAATGACCCGGCAGATGGATTAAAACTTAAGCCTAAAGGCGACTGACTAACTGAGCTAACCCTTGGCTGGTTAACCATTACACCATCGAGGGGCTGGTTAACAGTTAAGCCTCCAGAGGGTTGGTTAAACGCTAAACTACCGGAGGCCTGGTTAACCATTAAACCATCGGAGGGTTGATTAAACGTTAACCTGGATGGGTTAAACATTGAACCTGCAGTGGATTGATTAAACGTAGAGTTAACGGATGGCTGAGCGAAAGTTAAGGCAGTTAATGGATTTCCTACAGAACTTGTTTGACTAAAACCGGACTGACTTGTAAATAGATTATTAGGCTTTGTAACGACGGATGACCCTAATCCAACCGAACTATTTTCTGGATATTTAAACCCACCGACTGAACCACTACCGGGAACAGAAAAACTTTGATTACCAAACTGGAAAATGCTCGCAGCGCTGGTAACTTTCGCAGTATCAATATCGTTACTAGCAATCATGGTAGAATCGTTTGGACCGAGTGATAAACTGCTAGATGTGCCATTGAGCTGCGTTGCTGTAATGCCAGGTAATCTCTGCACGCTATCAAATTTAAATCCACCCACGATAGGATTTACATCGCTTGAAACGCGCATTGTCCCGACAGCAATCGTGGATGTCACAACAGACGGAGCATTGAAAGATGGCACGGTATTAATTCGTGTCGTTTCACTGGATGACACGGGATTGATTGAAACAGCAGATGTCGTGACAGTGAACTGAAACGAGTTGTTCGCGTCGTTGAGCACAAAACCAGCCGATGGTGGCACCACGGTAGAACTATTGACACTCGACACTAAACCTGTCGCTACTGATATACTAGGTCGTGAAACTAAACTTGAATCACTAACGGTAGAGTTAACTTCTGACGCTGAATCTGACGCTTGTGCCAGCGTATCGACAATCGGTAAAGTATATGTTGCAGTGTCAGTTGATGCTAATGACATCGATGCCGGTGAATGGCGTAAAATGTCAGCGTTAGTTGACACGATGACAGAAGTAAATGTTTGGCCAACTGACACTGGCTGAGACGATAAAAGCATTTTATGAGAGTTATCTGAAATTATACACAGATACAGGTAAAAATATTAACACAACATAAAATAGTTTTATACTTCTTTTAATATAGACCTAGTTTCTTTTAATAAAGACCAAGTAGATTTACAATCAAATTATAAATTGTACACTTAAGTTTGCAAATAATACGTTGATTAATCATTGCAATCATAAAAAATTAAAATAATTGCCAATAACTTGTTACTTAACGACAAATTATGATTAAAATAATTATTCTACAGCATTTTTTATATCATCAACACAATGTAGCAACTCCATGCAATAATTATACTACTTTAAATATCCAGATTAATAAGATCGAAATGCAAATTGCTATTATTATTTATAATAACAGCAAATAAGTAATACAGACAAGTAACACGGGACTATATACATACCAACATCGTGAGATGTATCATCAGATATCATTCTCTGTGCAGCTTGCATGGCAACCTGTCTATCATTCTCTAAGTCTGATGACGTTATGGTATATCTCTGGTGAACCTTAAATATTAAAATTCAATGATAATCAGATAAATCATAATTCAAAATCTAGTGACAAAGTAGTTCTGTACTTGAAATCAATACATCATGGATTCCAGTCCAGTGGATTGTAATCAAACAAGTAATTCAATAGTTACCGCTTTGATATAATTTGCCAATGAAAATCTAGATGTTAAGCTTACGCAAAATTACACAATGATACAATTATTATCAGAGATATGTCCAAGAATTATAAAATTATCTAAACATTCACATATTACCGTTAAAAAAAAATTTTTTTTCACTATAACTCAGTCTCTATATTTTGTCAATAATTATTTTTCATTTTATTTATGTCATTTTATTTTCATTTTATTATTCAAGAATCATCACTCCTAATATGGACAACACTTATATTACAAAACCACTGTCACATATCAGTCAAACGCAACTATTACAAATATAGGAACATTTCTAGAAGACCATTACCGATCAGCCTTAAACGTAAACAAATCAACACAAATATAACTCAGTCGCTTACCCGCTGTACTGCATTGATAGGACTCGCCAAACTAGACGCCTGGGGGGGGACCAGCCTCCTCTTGGCAGCCCCCTCCCTGTGTAGCAAGCAGCGTCGTAGTGAGGCAGACTCCGTGTGCCCCAAATCCTCACTCCCCACCGCTGACAACGGTGTGTTCCTACCGCTCGGTGGGGCGGAGGATTTGATGGATGCACTGCCGGCAGGAAAATCACTGAATAAAAATAAATCAGATTATGATTTATAAATAAAAACAATTCATAATTTAATTGACAGAATGTAGAAGAATTATATACAGCGCATGAAGGCCTATAAGGAACAAGAGAAACAAGTAGAATTATATACAGCGCATGAAGGCCTATAAGGAACAAGAGAAACAAGTAGAATTATATACAGCGTATGAAGGCCTATAAGGAACAAGAGAAACAAGTAGAATTATATACAGCGCATGAAGGCCTATAAGGAACAAGAGAAACAAGTAGAATTATATACAGCGTATGAAGGCCTATAAGGAACAAGAGAAACAAGTAGAATTATATACAGCGTATGAAGGCCTATAAGGAACAAGAGAAACAAGTAGAATTATATACAGCGCATGAAGGCCAAGAATAAGGAACAAGAGAAACAAGTAAAATTATATACAGCGCATGAAGGCCAAGAATAAGTAACAAGAGAAACAAGTAGAATTATATACAGCGCATAAAGGCCTATAAGGAACAAGAGAAACAAGTAGAATTATATACAGGCCTATAAGGCCTATAAGGAACAAGAGAAACAAGTAGAATTATATACAGCGCATGAAGGCCTATAAGGAACAAGAGAAACAAGTAGAATTATATACAGGCCTATAAGGAACAAGAGAAACAAGTAGAATTATATACAGCGCATGAAGGCCTATAAGGAACAAGAGAAACAAGTAGAATTATATACAGCGCATGAAGGCCTACAAGGAACAAGAGAAACAAGTAGAATTATATACAGCGCATGAAGGCCTATAAGGAACAAGAGAAACAAGTTGAATTATATACAGCGCATGAAGGCCTATAAGGAACAAGAGAAACAAGAACTAGTACTGATCATCATTACAAGGATGTATATAAACAGCTGAAAAAGTACCAACACGCACAGCATCATGTTACATACAACAAAACACCTGGACAAAGCAGCGGATGAAACGCAATAATACAGTTTTATTATATTTAAGCATCATAAAATTTCAAATTTTATCCAATAGCCTTGAATCTTTTGATAGATAGATATACTTTTGATATACTTTACTAGATCGAGCAAACATACGATAAAATATAACAAATCACTGATCACTTAAGACTGAAAGACAATGAATCACTCACCTGGTATCTAACGCAGCTAGTAGATGATTACTAAAAGAACTTCTACGACTAACAGACGCTGAGGGTAAGTCGCCTCTCATCAATCGTACTACGTCACTGGACTCTAGGACACTTCCCTCATGACTCGATGTCATCCCATCACTCGACTATACAACAAAATATCATTTTATATTAATACAATAAAACAATAATATAACTTTTAAATAACTAATCTTATATATTTTCTCTTCCTTTAAAACATCACTCTGATATTTATTTTCTCCAGTTTCCACATTCTTAAGCCAAGTATGTAGATAAAACTAATGAAAAATCACTGGGAAGAGTAACTTTATTTTAATAGTTACAAAATCGAAAAGTTATAAAAGAAACTTATTTTTACAATCAACCCTAAAAGTAATGTTTTAATCATACTGTTATATAGCCTATTCTCACGAATATACATCATCATTTTATATTCATTGATATACAATACATTCAAAACAGATACCTATACATCAATTAAATTATCACAACTATCATACTTTCAATTTCAAACTGTCTATTTCAAACTATAGAAAAGGTTATTAAAACGACTAAAAACGACTAACCAGACGACTAAGCCACCGACGACTTGACGTGTACGATACATCAACCAGATTCCTAACCCCAGACCTGACCCGCTGATCAACTGCAACTGACCCGGTATCGACCGGAGAAGTATATCGCTGTCGTTTTGATGCGTTATCGTTATCAGAATCGAGATCAGATTCAGTGGATTGATCGTGTAGCGTCGGTCGTTTTAAACTACGGATTGTATCAGTTACAGTATCTACTGGATCAGTGGCTGTATCTTCATTTGCTTTTCTACAAAGTAACATTCAAAGAAAATTATAAATCTAACAAGATTATCTTTAACCGAAAAATGTAAAGTAATTCAGACCTTATATTCAAAAGGCTGAAAGAATTACTATAAAAATAAAAACACTGAAGATCTAGCTGAACAATTGAGCATCGCAAAAAGTTTCATATTACAAAGGTAAGACATCGTAATACATCATCCTACGCCATCATAATACATCATCAAAATATATCAACTAAGATTTAATTTGACCAAAACTACATGATGTTTATATAGAACTTTAATCACATATTTAAAATAAATTAAATCAGTTAAAAAATAAGTATTACTTTCGTTTATTCTGCTGACTAGTATCAGTATACGTCGTATCTTCTTCATTGAACAACCGTTTCCTAAAATATAAAATCATCCAGACAATTAAATTCAAAACACATTGCAAACTAGTTGGTCAGCCAAACTCAGAATCAAAAGATTTTAGATTTGAGTCACCAAAGCTTTGTAATATTTAGCCTACTAATTGATCTCTTCAAAAATGTTCTAATTCAAAATCTATTTGATGTCATTCACAAAAATATACAAGCATTAAGTATAACCCAATAACAGCCGAAAAAATTGATTAATATTCTCTACTTAAAATATTATAACTCTTAATAAAATCAATCTTATTTAAATCTATCCCACTACAGCTACATCTCATTAAATTTAACATCTTACATAAAATATACACATTCCATCCCTCTATCATATCTTAATTAATTCACATCAAATAAAGCAGCCTATAAACCCTATAAATACATTTTCAGATTGATAAATTCAACTAGACCCTAACTTGACTGTATCGTATCACAGACTGTAACGCACCGTTTATCACGCAGCGCTGTAAGTACTTTACTCGTGTCTATCAATGACGCTGATCTCCTTACCGATGACTCTCTTATAGTCACTTCAGGCGGTACATAACTAGCAAGTAATAAATACCTTTATAGTAATTATAGATATAATAGCTATATAGTAGCATAACTGAAGAGTCAAATAATGACTAAACATTCACTATAATAAGTATAACTACAGCAAATAATAATTATAGTGTCATGGCTATACTGTTCTAACAACAGTATCAAATAATAACTATGTTATTATATTATAACTATAACTTTCGCTATAATAACTACAAGTATAAATATATCATATTATTATAATAATATATAACTATAGCTAATATTATAACTATAGTATCACTATAATGCATATCATTGAGATCTCAAACATCTTGCATTTGTACTATAGTACATCTCCTTGAAATACTTTTTCATGTATTCATGCATGCATGCATATTCACATTTTATACATCTAAAAGATGTTATAAAAGACTGCGCTATGTCTATGATGACATCTTGTAAAATATCAAAAATGCAGCAAATCATAAATTATTAGAAATCACAAGACAAAGCTACTTGTTTCTAATACCAATACTATATAACAACATAACACAACTCACAAAGAAGGTACGTGTGATCTCAGCAAGTCAGGGGGCGCAATCCTTACAGTCACTGAGGGTCGCAACTTTGTTGTATTCTCTTCACTCAACACCCACTGCTCCCTCTCAGCCAGTCTAACAGAAGGCATCACCCCGGGGCCCCTGTACTGCGAATGATGAGTGAAGGGGGGCGTTACTGACTGAACGTCAGCTGATCCAACGCTGAGACGCAAAGAACGTGGCGGTAGATCTAGTACGGTAGACGGTAACCTGAAGAAAGTTTGCAAAATGTTATGAAAAATAGCTACAATTAAAGTTTACACACGCACTAGTACACAGTCAAAACAGCATTAATGTTGGTTAAATGCATATATATCATAATCACGCATATATGTTATCATAAAGTATCAATGTAACATATAACATTATCATAACGTATCAATATATTTATCATCATAATGTATCAACATAACGTATATATATCATGTATATACATGTACATCATAATCGTATGCTTATATAATGCACACTTTATTCTTACACAATCAATTGAATATATACACAACACGTATAATAAATAGCAGTTTATTAATTACAAATGATCGTTATAAAAGTTTGGACGCAAGCTTATATGAATCTATAACTAAATCAACTAGACATTTAAAAAATTGATGACATCCGATTACACAGTTACTAGCAGACAATTGAAGGCATTAGATTTGCAACTAGAATCTCAACTCATCAAATCTTGCATTCAAACGATTACAAACCCTTTCCTTTACTCTAACTCCAACTACAAAAGTTAAACTAAAAATTCAATACTCCAATATTAAATCATTTAAATTATACAACTTTCAAATACTTTCAAACTTACGGTGAGTTTCTTTGAAACCGAGGCAGTGTGTGTGAACCACTTGCCCCACTCTGCCCCCCAACTACCCTCTCACCCCTCTCCGGTGTTTCTCTAACTGAAAATAATCCCCCCGCCCCCTTCTGACTTCTCCTGGCACTTCCCTCCCCAACAACCAACCTCTCACTTCCCCTGTTACCTGACATTTCTAACCTAATATTGTCCGATCTTTCAACATTTGTACGAATCGATGGACTAGCTATCGGTTCGTTTTGTCGCGTTATAGAACTAGACGATGTATTAGTAGAAGTATGTGAGATATGTTGCTCATGAGTTCGTAGATAGCTACCTAGACCTCTAAAGAGGGAACCTAAACGCCAGCCGCCACTGGCTGATGCGTCGTCAACTTCCCTTGAAACGTCTCCGTTAATGTTTATCTTGTGATTCTTCTTCATAGTTTTAAGTTAAATCTATAGAATATCATTAAATAGCATAAATAATAGTACTTTTATCCTATGATAAAATTATAATTTGAAGATTTTTTGAAAATGACAATCATAATAAAAGGAAACTAATAAAGATATTAAATGCAAAACTTTTTGAATCAAGCAGTAGCTTGAGATTTACAGGGAACTAAATTTAAAGTAGTAATTTTTGCACATTTATTTGTTTCGTCATAAATGCACTAAATGCTTTAACATAACAATTTTCAGTAACGCAATGACATAAGATTTAACAAAAGTTAGGACTTGAAATTTGGACACAATATTTTGAATCAAAATAAAGATAACAGACTTAAATCCTCTTAATTCCTTTTAATCTTCGATTGATGTTAACTTCTAATTGATGTTAACTTCTCATTTGGTAACATAACACAATGTCATTAAAATTTATGCTTAAATAACATCATTAAGTAATAGTATCTGTTAAAACATTACACATTATCGCGACGAATTTAAACCACGTGACTGGCTAACTGGCTTTTGCAAATATAGTTATTATATCCATCTATCAATGAGGATTAAATTCAAAACAACACAGCCAAGTTTTCGTTTTTCTTCCTGTAAAATTATACAGTTACTAAACCGAGTAACGACCAACAACGTGATCTTACACTGTCATAAATTACGACGTTGCAATATTAAATATTTTAATTCATTTTCATAATTATACCACAAATTAATAACACTAATAATCAAATGCCTTAATTACTCCGCAATAACTTTATTTCTGCACAAATTTCAATTAAACCTCCTCATTTCCCATTATTATCTTACGTTCATCTCACGTTACAGCGAGGGAATCAATAAATCACGTCACCGTTCATTCAATTCTTTATCTTTACGTAAAAAGTGGCGTAAAACTGTCGCGTTATACCGATTACGTAAGAGATTAAAATCCTGACCGGAAGTAGAAAAAGAAATAAGTCGCGTGCTTCTTTTTATTTAAAAACAAAAATCCGCAAAGTTTGACTCGAATACAAAATGGTGGACAAATGATAGGAGGGCAGATGGGATTTTAACGGATCGTGATTGGAGCAAAAGATTTAGTCTGAATCCGCGAAATATTTATAAAATCGCTTAGAATTTATTATCAAATCATCTCAAAATTAAAAACTTGCAAATTTAAGTAAACTTACCACAGCAGTAAGTGATCATTAAAATATTATCAACGAGTATTAATTTAATCTAATTATCATTTAATGAGATACATCAAATAAATTTGTTTATAATCGATATTTAGTTAAATATTTAAGAGAAAATGTAAGAATGATTAAATTTACAGAGTATTCATCTACAATTATTATAAAGAACCTTCAAATTGATATTAAGCTTTATAAATAAATTAAATATTAATTTTGCATAGAATTCATGCGAGCACTTGAACTTGTTATACATTTGTATATAATACTGACACCCATTGATAAAATCAATCATTTCGTATCATTATCTTTATCCCGCATACTTCAACTAATTACTGAAAACTTTATCACCCAATTTCTAACCCTGTAACAAGACATTGTAACGAGAGAACATTTGAATACAGTTAGCCTATATAATGTAAACAATTCAATTTTGCTTAAGATTTTAAACAAATATAAATATAAAACAGTTATAATAATAAATTAACGTATTATATATTATAACAATATTTCAAGAAGGAATATGTTGTTGGTAGATTAATTTAAAAGTGTATCGTTGAAAAATAAGTTTCACGTTTTAAAATTCTAAAATTCTATAAAGTTACATTATGTTTATATTTGTTTCATTGACAACTGCATCAGTTTGTTATATATTCTATGAATTAAACGATAATATTATTTTTTACCAGTTTTTATTTTCTATTGGGACACTACATCATTTTCAAAAATAACAATACTGATGTTTTTTCTATTACAGCATTAGGGTTAGGGCTAGGGTTATTATTAAGGTTAGGGTAGATAAAATATCTGTAGATCAAAAGTCTACAGACCAAATGTCTAGGACATTGACTTAGACTGTCTGTAGACTTAGTGTCTATAGAATGGTTGTCAAGATATAATAAGTTCATATATTGAAACGAAGCAAATTTGCTTATTTCTATCAGAAAGTGTTGGACATGATGATGAGAATGCGCAGGGAGCTTGGGGGTCAGGAGGCCCATGTCATGCCTCAAATAGATAATCTTCTCGTAATAGATCGCATGGTCGACCCCCTCACCCCATTGCTGGCTCAACTGACGTATGAAGGACTCATAGATGAGATATACGGAATCAATAACAGTAAGTGATTGAATCAGTGATAGAAGATGAAGCTTTGGCTCCAATTATTATTATTAATCAATAATTATAATTATAATTATTAATCTCCAATTATAAATATTAATTATTATTGTTATTAAATATACGGAATCAATAAGAGTAAGAGATTGAGGATTCTTTTAATACGTTTAATCTTATATCAGCAATATAAGATTAAACTTATTGAAAAATCTTAATATAAGATCGAGTGTTGGGAATTAATGTAATTAGTATGATTGTGGTGTGCAAAAGGTAATGATAGACTTATTGGATGTAACAAAAGGAATTTCACAACTAATTTTCACTTCTATGAAATAGTTCTATGAAACAGTGAAACAATTTAACTGTATGGTTAATAATAGCCATATTTGGTGTATTAAGGCAAATAATGATATTATGATGATGTTGTATAATATTATGGACAATAGCAGCCATGTTGTTAAATATCAATTTTAGCTATAGTTGAGTTGAAAATATCTATTTTTAGTAAAAGTTGGTCTTTACTATGTAAAGAATTTAACGTGTCTATTTTAAGTAATATTTTAACTGTAGAATGTCTATTTTAATAACGGATGAACCCTAGAATGTCTATTTTTAATAACATTTTAATTCTAGAATGCCTATTTGTAGTTACAATTTCGCCCTGGAATGTCTATTTTAAGTAACAGTATAACTATAAAATGTCTATTTTTAGATAAACTTTCCAATATCTATTTTTAGCGACAGTTCGACTTCCTCCGGAAAGTTTCAACGCAGCGCTTGGTGAGACGTCGACTGAAATGAAAAAACTTATTCTAAATTCATCATCGGAACTGTTTGCTGAATTACGAGATAGAAATTTTAATTCCGTCGGTCCGACTCTAGTCAAAAAAGTCAAACTGTTTACTGCTCAGATGGATGTAAGATTTTGTCATTTAAATTACAAAATTGAGAATAAATAAAATTTAAATAACAAATTCAAAGGCTTTTTATGTTCTTTACTTTTTAACAGTTAAAATGAAGTCGTTCTTCTTGTTGTTATAAATTTAATATGAATTTATTTTTAAAATTGATGAAGTTATTCAGTGTTTGTGTATAATAACAGGGTTAAAGAAAAAACATTTATTTAAATATAGAAGGTTGTTTGTGAGCAATAAATGGCTTAATCATCTGCTATGACTTCTAAGCCAACTAGGATAAATGTAATTAATCTGAACTAGGTCAGCAATCCTGGAAACAGAGTCTTATCATTCTTCCTCATCTTAAATGAGTACTTTACTGACCTTGTAGTGATGGATGGCTGAGTCAAGCAATGATGAAGCTATCTTAACTAGGAGTTGAACCCGGATCACTGATGTTCAAGCGGACGCTTTACTGCTACGCCGTGATGTGCTGATTTATGTTCTGTTTATTGATTTATGTAAATATAGGAGCGGCATACAGCAAAGATCAATGAGTTGAAACAGTTTGTGACAAAGTTGCCGCATATGCTGACTGCTAAAACCAACTATTCCATTCGTAAGTTCGGTGATTTGTTTTTCAAAATTCATACAAAATCTTTAATCAATACAACTTACTGATTAAAATTCATACAAAGTCTTTAATCAATACAACTGTACATAATGCACTTTATTTCATAAAGTGCATTATGTACAGTTGTGTACAAATCAATACAACTGTACAAATTATGTACAAATCAATACAACTGTACATAATGCACTTTATTTCATAAAGTGCATTATGTACAGTTGTATTGATTTGTGTTTATGAAGATTTATTGTTAATATTTAAGCTACAGTTTTTTGTTTTAAATTCAAATGATTTACAAATGATATATGAATTCTGAAATTTTTGAAATA
>JAQIXG010000096.1:0-46742 GCA_034700105.1 Oconnorella tubifera
TATTCAATTCTGCTATGACACATGAGAATGAATAAAGAGAATAGGGGGGGGGGGAGGTGAATGAGAAAATATCTCAACTTTTATTACATATAAATGATTTAGATGTTTAGATGATAAATGTTTAAGAAATCCGTAGTTCAATATCATGTTTTATCCAGCAGACACCCATCTGGACAGCCTTACCAAGTAAACTCTTCCTTGATGGCTTATTCTCATGAAACAAGTCACCACCAAGTAAGATAAAGTCCACATCCTCTCTCTGAGCTATCTGAAGGATCTCCTCAAATGTATTGATGGAGTCGTTGCCCCTCGTGCCGTCCTGGTCCATGTAACCGATGTGATTGTCCGTGGCTATGAGGATCCTCATCGTGTCTGCCGGGGACCCAGCCGTGTCGGTGGACTGCATGTCCGGCACTGAAACGAAAAAGTGACCTACATCTAAATGAGACACAAGTGATCGCTGTAATGACATACAAATGACCAAAAGTTGGGAATTTGACCAAATCTTTAAACCTCATTGATAAAATTTTAAAATTAAAAATGTCATTAGGTTAGAGTTGATAAAATTCGTTTCAAAACTTCTCCCTAACTTTTCAAGCAGAAATGTTATAGCAATTAAGCTCTAACATTATCATATTTTATTCCTCAAACCGTTTAGCATCTTATATCAGCGATAATAAATGCAATAGTCTTTTCAGATTATTACCAGTGAGAAATTAGGGTTAAGATTAGGGTGAAGGGAATGATTTGATTGCTTTTATGAAGTATTTTAAAATATCGCTAAATAAGTCAAAAATCTTCAATTATCGCTCAATAGAAAATATAAATATTTTATTACAAATAATATCAAACGTTTTAATTCACTAATAATTAGCAACTAAAATAATATTATGCTTTATTACCCAAATTAATTTTATATTAAAATATATCTGTACTATTAATTCTATAATTAGAAAAATAATTGTATTTTCATAAATTATTTACATTCGCTAAGCAAATCTCGGGATACTTTAAAAAAAACAAGGGGGGATAATTATGCGATAAATCTTGCCCCAGCCCTTCTCTTCAAGAAATTAATTCGACAGCATTTGAAAAGTTTGTGGTATTTTTGATAATTTTTGAATTCAGAGATATTTCGCATTAAAATATACCTTCTACTAGCGTATAAATACTTCGTGTCTGATTAATGAGTCTAAATTTTTTCTATCGTTAATTTTTTCTAATGTCAGTGTACCGTGCTACTTAGCAAATTTTAGAGATTATTCTCCGCAGACAATTTTGTAGATCTCAATCTTGTAGATTTTCATTTATATTACTTCTATGAATTTGTCTAATTTTCTCCGACTTGAAATCGTTTTAATTGACTATAATTTTGAGTTGATAATAACACTGATAATTGTCGATGAAAAATTCTATTAATCTCAATAGATGTTTGACCATAAACTGGTTATTAAAGGCAAAAACATTCTAAGTTTAATTACTTTTGAATTAAATTATCACAATATTATAAACTTAAAACAATCATGTTAAAAATATATCAACAAAAAAGTTCGTCATCTATTATAAAGTTGTTACTATATTTACTTAAAGACATACATCTAACCAATGGCACATCAGTGAAATAAAATTAGTTTGAGACGTTATTTAGAACTCAATTTCTATTGGCCGCAAATATTAAATATTTGGGAAATTTATCCTCACTTTAAGCGCGGGTAATAAAACACGTGACAGAAATAAAAGTTAAATAATTGATAATAATTAATTAATCATAATTAATAAATAATAATTCATTAATTAATTAGTTAATTAGTATTAATAATAATCGATAAAATATATAAATTATTGCAGTTTTTATGAATAATCAATTTCTAGTTTATAGATTGAATAGAGTCGTAATTTTTATTATCCTTGCATTCTATGCCACGATTTATGTCAAGATAATTGTGAATAAATATTTAAAAGATTTTAATTAAATTTAAATAATTAAATTAAATTGGGCATTTTCTTGTGAATCTTGAAGAAAGCTTTGTTATTTACTTTGGTGCTGTGGGATTTAAGGATTAGGAAAGGGATTGATAAAATGGTTTAATCAAATGTTTTTAAAATAAATTAGGCCTATTTCATCTATTGTATACTGTTTAATACATGTGAATCCTTTTATAAACAGATTTTAGAACACATGCTTTTACAAATATAATAGATTAATGTTGTTTGAGCCTGTATTACTCTTAGTATATTTTCCAAGGTGCTTATTATATGACACTTGTATAATATTATATAGCAGTAGAAGTATTACTTGCGTCATTACAAGTTTTAGAAAATTAACGGTAATAATACATAGTTACATACAAATAATTATGTAAATAACTGTGTAGTTATTTTGTAGGTTAAAATTAAAATATGTTATAAAACATATTTAGGAATTTTTCATTTTGTTCATATCTGTGTTATTTCTTTGCAGTTTTTACTTTACAGATCAAAACATAAATCCAGATGAATTCATCGAGTGCTGCAGTATCGAGAGAGCGACTTAGACTTAAAAGAAAGCATACAGACGCCGAGTGGCGAGCAAGGATAGCCAAATGTTTTACAATGCTTAGAAATATCATTCCTCCTGAGAAGAGAGCGGGAAAGAAAAAGATACCTAAGGTATAACCAGGACACTAGTGATAAAACTAAGGGAGCACTGATGACTATGAAAAGGGCGCTGATGATAATATTTGATGAGTGGATGAGGGATAAGAAGTGTGGCACTTTGGCTGAAATAAGTATTAAAGCCATGTAAAAGTTTTCATTTTGTGGATGGGTAATCCAGTCAATAATTAACGATAAAAAAATAAGAAAATAAAAATGCTTATTTAAGAACAAACATTTTACTGTTGAAAAAGTAATACTGTTTTCAACAGTCAAATATTAAATGTTTTACTGTATTCAGTTTGATTTGAAAACATTTGTTCTCATTCATATTTTATCACCCAAAGAGGGGGAGGGTCATAGCCTCTAGAAAACTGTAAAGTATCTTGTTAAATTTATCAATTTTTCTAAACATAATGTAAACTCAATATTGGTGAAGAATCATATATAGTCCCATTTCAGTGCCTACTGTATTACCTAATGGAGTAATTGGTAGCTTTTGTTTAGGAGTAATGTTATGAAAATTTGTTGACCTTATGTACAATGTATTAAAACTGTTTTCAAATTTTAATCAATAAGTACTTTTAGTTGTGTATGTTTCATGTTTTATATATTATTTACTATTTAGACTGCTATTCTGGAGGAAACTTCAATTCATATCAATTTCTTGGAAAGTCTCGTTTCAACTTTACTCAGGGAAAAAGGTTTGCCATTAATATTTTAATCTAATATTCAAATTGTCTTTACATTATATATGAGCTTGTTAATATTCCATTTGGCAATGCTGTTACAATTTTATTGTAACAGAATAAATTTTGTTGTTATTTTCTCAGCGGAGGCTTTGGATGCAGATGATATTAAAGCTTGGTGTAAAGTAGAGTGGCACAACATTCGTAGTACTTACTCAACGAAACAGAATGATCTAGTTCGCAAGCTATAGTAGGACTTGTTCAGTTTTGGTTTTTTTTTAAATAAAATGTGTAATCTCAGTATTCAATAATATTTTTTCTTATTAAATTTGTATAAATTTTATTAAATTATTGCTTCTTCTTTCTCCTTGAATGTAAATTCAGTTACTCTACTGGATACTTTTTTTAATTAATGTAATTAAATTATGTTAAATTATATTGAAAAAATGTACGGTTAAATATTAGTATAAACAATGAATGGAAATTATTTAAATAGAGATAATTTGTAGTTATAATAAGTGAATTTGGATCTAAATTTGAAGACGATTGTAATGTTTCATGAATTATTTGATTTTTACAGTCTATTAATGTTTTTCACTTTGTTAGTTTGTATATTTTCTATATAGTAGAATGTAATTTTCTTTTTAAATAGAACTTTATAAAGTTGCCATCAAGGGAAAGTAGACAATAATTATATTAATTAAAAGTAGCCGATAATTGATCAAAAAATAAATTAATGGACAAAAAGTGATTTAATTTTTTTTGATATCAAAGTATAAACATAATCTAAGATTACTGTTATGCTTTATTAATTATTTTGTACAATTCAGTCGCAGTCATCGCAATGGATGTCAGAAGGATTTGAACTCATGGTCCAACAGTGAAAACTTTGAAACTTGTAATGTCAGTTTTTGTTATTTGTTATTTTAGCCAAATAGGATTGTTTTGGAAAGTTTATTGGCAAAGTGATTGGTAAAATAGAGGATAGCGTTCTTGTTATTCTCTAGATGAGATCTATTTTTAGCCTGCAATCAGATAAAAAATAGGTTTTTGTCTGAATGCAATTTTTCATGAAAATATTTCATATTTTAGAATTGCATTTAACTTGGCAGCTATAATATTCTTATTCTTGGATTATTTAAGTTTTAATTTATGACAGATAAATATTATAATATAATTTATTATCAGTGCAAATATTTTATTACGGAAACTTTGTATTTTATTGCAGAAATTTTTGTATTCTCAATTTTGTCTAGTTGGATTTTGCTGTAAAAGATAATGCGAACATTCTTGTAGGCATTTATTGTATAGCTGCTCTGTCAATTTATACGAATTTTAATAAGTTTTTCTTCTATTTCTTTATTATATAAATCTGGTAGGATCTTCCAAGCGTCTCACCAGTAAACAGGAAAATACCTTGTAAGATATTCAATGACTGTCGCAATAAGTGTAATACAAGTGTGACCAACACTGCACTTGCTGGCCACACTTGTAATTTGACTACTGGCTTATCTGTACCATACGATTCCAAAAGTTCAAGTATTGACTGGGATTCAACCAAGGTAATATCAATCATCTCTTTTTTGTTCTGTTTCCAGTTAATATTTGTCAACATTTGAACCGTTGTCCCTATAATATAAATGACCATATTTACCCAATGGGAAACTTTAATGTAATTGTTTTATTAGTCCTGTGAAGTTGGCTTGATTTTTTTTCTAAGTTTGTCTAACGGCTGTTTTTTCTATGCAGTCTTCTGGAAGTGGACATGGGTTCACACCAGTAAAGCTGCTACCTACTTGGTACATTGGAATAGCGGCAGAGAAGATAAATAGTTCAGATCTTAATATGGTTAATTATTGCAAGGCTAGTCATTCTTTTAACTGCTTTGTATCATCCTGCACTTTGTGTATATAATAATATTAATATTTAATATTTTGTTTTTATTATTATTTCTAAAAAATAACATACATTGTTATTATTACATTATTTCTATTGAATAACAGTACTGCGTGTTTTACAGTTGAAGTAGAAATAATGTCCTTTGAATTAATAAAGTGATATTTCTTAGAGAGCAATATATCTTGCAATATAAAACACAGAGACACTATGCTTGCTCTAATATCTTAAGCATAAGTACTTATTTACCGACCATTGCGATAATATGCCTGTATCTCATATAATTCAATTAGATGATATTATCAGAAAGCTCTGTGCAGAAACATAATGTCCGATAAATAACTAAAATAATATTATTTTACACAGCATAATCAAACTGATGTAACTAATGTGGAGAATGATTACATGGACTACAGTCTTGAGTGCAATGAGAATATGTGGATATCTGATGATGAGATGAAGACTAAAAGTAAATCTATGAACAGTTCTCCACCTCCAGTACGCAAGAAATTCAAGCACAAGAAGACTTCAAACGATGCACAAGTTGTCCCATTAAACAGGCTTGTTTATCATTGTTTTTTATTTAAAATCACATTTATCAATAATTCATGTTTTTGTTTGTATATAGTTGTTAATAGAGTAACTAGTTCTCATGTGTTTGTATAGTATTTATTATTTTACGTTATAAACTTATTGTATTTATGTTGTGTCAACTATATTATGTCTATATCGATGATAATCATGATCCTCATGTCAAAGCTTGGTTGCAGATAAGCCACTGTTAGAGCTCTGGACTCGGACACAACAAGTCTTGGTTCGATCCCATGAATGCTCAGTATTTCATTAACTTGCTGCACCTTTTAGTAAGGCGCCTAAGTTGGCAATTTTGTCTGAGTCATTGCTTATATAATGCGGCAAATTCAATTAAATTTTTAAATGATCAAATAGCCAGAATCTCATAATTTTTGTGCATTCTTGAGATTTACTCCCGCATTCATATTAAATGCATAAATATTGCAAAGATTGAAGTGTAAAGCAGGCCACATTTGATTAATGGAGAACAATATCAAGTTTATTTAAGAAGAATGCTTGCATTATTTTTGATAGAGATCATTAAGCTAGCAGGATAAATGTATTTTTGAGAATAGCAGATAATAAGCTAATAATAGAGCTAGTACAATTAATCATTTATTTGTTGAATCATTATAAGTTTCAATCATATAGTGTATTGTTAATATTAGCATGAAGAATGCAAAGCAAATGTCTGGTCATGAAGCTAAGGAACTGCCAGTCAAATGTCGCAGAGCTCTCAGTTTGTAAGTTTCCGCTTGCAGTAGAACTTTGTTCATTAGTCTTGTTTCAATTCTTAGCTAGTTTTATCATGTAAGTGTAAAGCTACAAATTCAGATTGCATATTGTCAATAAGTGGTAAATAGCAAGTTGATTTTATTGAGTATTTTGAATGATAAAATTAATTACAATTTATATTCTTTGATTAATAACAGATCAAGTATTGAAAGTAAATTCATCACTTGCAACTTTCAGCAAATAAAGCAAAAGAATACGTAACGCATAAATTATTTTTGAAATTTAGACAAGTTAAACAACTCAATCTTATATAGGAACAAATTATTTATGTTTGAAGTGAAAGTAGTATTTAAATTTAAATTGTCTTATTTAAATTTACTTAAATTGTTTACATTTTTGTTTTTTTTCAAATTTTTTTTGTTTTATTTCAAATTATACCTATAATTTGACAAATAATAATCTTATAAATATGGACAGCTTGGATCAGTGTGCAGTTGCACCCCCAGCCCATCCTGCCACTGATAAAGTCAGATGTGTGATAAAGCCACCATTACATGAAGTGTCGCAGATAAAAGAGAAGAACATTATTGCTGAGGTTCTCTGTGTAACCGAGGGGAACAAGTGTTCTGATCTGACTAAAGACCCTGTAAAACCAATTGTCAAACTATGCAGGATTTCAGTTAATAATAAATCGTGTGGTACGTTCTAAATGGATTTTTAAATACAAATGTAAATTCTTTTCAAATCACTGAAATACTATTCATTAGTATTTCAGTGATTTAAAAAATCACTGAAATACTAATGAATACTATTTCAAAATTTTAGTGATCTTCATACAGTTTTATTTGTACAGGATTTATTTAATGTGGATCTTAAGTTACGTTAAATGACTCGCTACAAGTAATGTAATAGTTAGATTTTTTACTTTTTATTATCTTTACTTTATTTCATGATGAAGTGAAATTATTATTTATTGACAGTCCAATTTGGAAGTCATTTGAGAAAGTTTATATAGCTTGTATTTGTAATTTTATTCATCTTTGTAAATCAATAAGTGTGGTTAATTTTTGAATTGAACTGTGTAATATATGTATAAAAGCATCTTTATTTCAATTTCGGCTCTTTATGAGTTTTAAATTGTCACTGATTCTAGACCTACCCAGTCTCCAGCCATGCATTAATTTGTCTCAAGAAAACTCTGAAGCAGAATATTGGTATATCTCAAATGACATGGGCTATCATTCCCAGGCATGTATTTATAGGCATTGGCTAATTCCCTTCTTCATTACAAGGATGTTTTTTATTTTAATGAAGTATATAATAATACCATTGATTTTTTTTTCATTTTTAAATTAAGAATGCTAAAAGTACAGGGTGTGGTTTATACTAGATTTTACTGCATTGTATACTATAATTAACTAATATTTTTCTACTTTTTATGAAATCTTATTTAATATCTAATAAAACTATACATTTCATTAAAAACTTTTATAAAATAAGCTACGGTAAAGTACACTGTCATTTTAATGATTCTAATTTCAATCGCTGTAGACAATTGAAGATGATTGTAGCGCTGATAAAGATGATCTGATTCCAAGCACTACTCGTGTGCCCTTCTTCCACGCCTCAATCCCTTGTCCGGTAAATCTGCCGAATGTACTCTGGTCACCCGCCTCTCTAGATTCTGCTGACGATGACTTGACAATTTCGACCATATTGTCCCCACTAAAGGTAACAATTAGCTGCTCCTTTTTTTGCCTTATTTTAAAGTCAAAATTTAATTTAAAGAATATTGTAAATGCCAAAATTAAATAAATTTGAATTACATTTCACTCATTTAAAATTTTCATTAAAATAACTTTTAGCTGATGTACTATGTACAGTGTTATGTAATAATAAAATAACGAGTTTTTTATTTATCATAGTCACAGTCAGATGATGATGACATGTTTATCATGAGTGAAGGTCGACAGTCAACTCCTAAGAAGTCAACTTATTTTGGTCAGTTTAGTCCACTGTTTGATTCTGATCAATATATTCTGCTTAGTCCACAAGTTTGATTTGTGAGGATGAGAAATGCAACAGCTTCAAATAGTTTGAAACTGTTTCATTTCACTGGAACAATTTCAGATTGTTATAAGGCTCAGCCTTATAAGGCTGAGCTCAGCTCAGTTATAAGGCTTTCATTCAGTTGAAAAAGTTTCACTGTTTTATATTGTGATACAATATTTGATGAAAGTTATTTCATTTAGCATTTAATTTTCTTTAATTTAACATACTGGTATATATTTAATGAGTAAAAGGTGAGAGGTTTTGTTCAGAAAATTTAAATAGTAAATTACTTACTGTATGCAATAAGTTGCAGCAATATAAACAAAATTGCTTTAGTATAATTATGAACAATTTTCTGATATTATTTAGATTCTGAACAAATTGAAATTTTACGCCTAATTTCTTTTTATAAAATATCAGTAAATACATCACATTTGTTCTAGCTAGATTGAGATATATGCATGCTATATACTGGATACGTCAAAGAAAATGCTAGCATAAATATGGTATTGTAGCACAATGAGTACTTGTCATATTATTGTCAGTTTGTACGAATTTAGCATCTGACACTAATTTCACAGCCATTTCTCTTTGCATCCCAAAGTTCATCACTTATTAATCATTCTTTCATTATTCATCGCTTATTAATTATAATTATGAATTTCATTCATTCATCGCTTATTAAGATTATGATGCTATTGTTTTCAATATGTAAGTTTTGCTTTTCTGTAATGTTTGTAGTTTCCTTAAGTTCATGCACTCTTTTAAAGTCAGTTTATAGTTTTTAAGAAATTGCAGTATTCAATTTTATGTATTTATTTAAGACATTCATGTTCTGGTGTATTGCAACATCCTGGTTGATTAACTTATTGATTGATTTTATGATAATATTTATAGACTTTAATTTATTTAAATCACATAATTTATAGTTAAATTGTAGAACAAGTTTCTAATTACAAGAACAATATGAAGAATATGTTGTGTAACATTTATTCCGAGAAAAAGTTAGATTTGAAAGCTTTAAAATCGGTTTTATATGCTGCTGAAATCAATGCTAATTATGATGAATTTTAATTATTATCAAGCTTTTTTCTTCCGATGAGAAATTGAATTTTAAAATGATTTTTTACAAAATATTATGTCAAGATTATAATAATAATTGTACAGTTCTTATATTTAAGATAATTTGTTACAGATTGTTTTTGTGATAGTCAAGGTGTTTTTATTCTTATCATTCTCTATACAATTATGGTATGACAATATGATTTTCACTTTTTAAATCTTAATCATTATTTATAAAAATCATATTTGCAATAAGTTTTTTGTCTTTATGTCTATTGATCAAGTAGACTTTTTTGTCTACTGGATCTTAACTAAAAAAAGTTTAAATGTAATTGTAACATTGTAACAATATTGCAGAAATATTCATACCGATTGATTTACTGTTATAAATATTGACTGCATTTGCTCGTTAAAAATACTTTGCTAATTAAAAATACATATTGCGTTTTAACTGTTTTATTTTTATTCTAAGAACTGTCTAGACTGTCCGCCTACGCGGAACTACTGTCTAGACAGTAGTCTAGACTACTCTAGACAGTAAACTTGCGACTAGACTAGTCTAATCATTAGTCTTGACACGCTGTCTAGACAATAGTTTTGTAGACAGCAGTTGTAAGACTAGACAGTACTTCTGTACTAGACAGTACTTCTGTTCAGTATTTCTAGACAAACACACCGTCTGTCTAGAAATACTACACTGACTGTCTAGAGAGTGTCTCTTGAGAAATTGTCATCAGATTGTCTGTCTAGGCAGACAGTCTGTATAGCAATCGGCCTACAGAGTCGCTATTATCTACACTCTCTTGACAGACTATCCAGATAGTCTATCTAGATTATAATTCTAGACATTATTTCTAGACAGTCTGTTGAAGCAGACAGTGTAGAGAGTCTATATAAAGGTAAATTTATCTTAAATCTATCTAAATCTAATTTTATTTCATAAATTTCCTCTCCAATGAGAATGACACATTTTAAACAGTTTGGAAAGTTTACAACTGCATCGCCTCTCCATTCCAAATAATCATCATTGATTTATTTGTCTGATCCATCATATTATGAAATCTTTTTTGAAGTTTCTCAGATTATTGGCAACTAACTGATTATTGGCTAATCAAATGTAGAATAAATATCTCAGTTCAATCAAAATCTTGATTTTTTCTGTTCAACTAGGTAAAATTAAATGACTATAACAAACAACAGAATCGGGTGAATGTTTATAATACAGTATAATTAACTATTATGCACTGCACTGTTTCATTAATAACAAGTAAAATTATGATTTTAGAAATAATAATTCATGTAAAAAAACAATGGTCATATATGAAACAATATCTGAAACTGGCATTTATATAGCTGTGCATAACAATAGTAATGTCACGGAATTAAAGTCTGATACATAAATAAAGCATGAAAAACTAAAAACAAGATTTCATTAAAGTTCATGCAAGTATGCAACTACGATTCATCAATAGAAATATTTATAAAATTCATTTTAATTAATAAAATAGTTTAATGTCATTATGAAATCATAATATTGAAATCAGTGGAGCACCCAGTATTGTCAAAGGGGCATTCTCTTCAGTGAAAGGTTTTAAACGTATTGTTTTATTTGAATCAAAATGTTAACAAGTCGGCACGATTTTATAGTGATTTTCTTCTCTTGAAATTGGAAGCTGATTGCACCACTGTAAATAAATTTATTGGTCCCACCATTAAATGTGATAAAACCTCTAGGCCCATATGATAAAATCTCTAGCGGCTAAATTAGCTAGTATATTTTAAAACATTACAATACAGTTTTACACAAAACAGAATTGTTATTCTTTGAAATAATTTAACTAATTTGATTATCAGTTCGTAATATAAAATTATCAAACATTCAAATACTAAATGTTCACGCAGAAATAGATTTTATACAAATAATAAATAAGCTTTAAGAATACGAATATTTCATTCATAGTAGAGGAAAAATTATTGGCAGAATATTCGAGTGACCACATTGTATATATTAATAAAATATAAACTTTTTTGTTCTTGGCAACTGCAGTTGTAAACAATGTAGAAAAATACACGGCATGCTTTCACAATTAAACGCTGTACAATGATAATTTGCAAAAAATGAATCACTTCAATAGTACACCATTTTTATTAACTGTAACAATAATATAAAAAATCATTTAAATCTTATTTAATGCTTCAATTGCATATTTGATAATGTTGTAATTTTCTACATGATCACATTAATCGGGTCATTTAATATCAAAAATATGATAGCAAATTGTCACCAGAGCATTATATGAATTGACACAAATCATTGCATTGAATGAAATATTCAGGCAATCAATACTTTACTTTCTACAGCATGTAAATATCGTGAATCTATATTGTTTCAATGCCTTGTATTATATCTAGTATTCTACAAATCCTAATAGTATACAGAATTGTATGCACAAGATAAGATAACGATTTATATTGTACCGCAAAAAGATAAAAAATGAATCGCTTATATTATTTCAATAAGTTTTATTTAACTAAGATCTTTCAGTAAAAAAACTGATGACCATTCTCTCATCAAAAATCTCAAACAACTTACAACCAACTTCTTCACACGAATGAATTCAAAGCGGAATATCAAATCCTTCTCAATCATTTCACTTCTATTCGTGTCTCTTAAACGCATAACCCATATCTTTACAACTAAAAATATCATCACAAAATCTATATAAATTTCATCAGCCGCAACTGTCAATTCAAATTTTACACGCGTCTAGCGAATATTATATACAGTTAAACGTACGCATCGGAAAATATCCTTTCACGTAAATAAAGAAAGTAGATCATCGTTTGCGTTGCAATTTTCTGCCGGTCCGAGATATGAGAGAAGTTCAGTGGGATCCCCGATGTTGTCTGGTAGAAGCTAAAACAAGGGAAAAAAAAAACGTGTATCAGCTTTTTTACAATCATAGCCTACAATAAAAAAAAATTATTTTCCAACTTTATTACAATTAGGGCCTGCAATTAGAATCCGTGATTCGTTAAAACATTAACGGGTTAGTGCTATGGTTTGGGTTATGCTTAGAATATATTTAGGGTTTGGGTTCTAAATGAATTAACGAATCGGTTGTCAGGTTAATGTAATTGCGACCGTTCTGTAAAGGTACAGCAATTATCTCATAGAATATTAATCTCATCATATATATCAATAAAGCGCTTGATATAGTGATAGTGAACTGCCAAACGAATCCAAAGGTTATGGGTTCGATTCTCATATGTGGAAAATCATCTCACAATTAGCAAATTGACTATCACTGAGTTGACTTATTTGTAAATGGCTACACTAGCTGTCTACAGACAGTAAAAAAGGTGATGAGAAGTGATGATCCCACTATTATTAAAGCAGTAGAATTATTAACTTTTACCAGCAGTTATTTATATAACATCTAAAAAAGAAACTGAAGATCACTACCTTTACCGTACAAAAATATAGAAGCAACCAATTATAATATATACTAGTAAACAAATTCAATGTTAATTATCATATATTTCAACACTTACATCAAGTGCCTCTTGACTTTGTCCATCGCTATCAACTAATGTCGGTGTATGAAATCCTAGATCATTATCAAATCCAAAATCCGTGCACGCTGAACTTAGCTGATTTTGATTCTGCAAGTTACTCGTCAGTCCATTTAAACTACTGCTATTGTTCGTATTACTCCCGGTATTAGAGCTGCTCGCACTGCTGCCCACGCTGTCCATATTACTGTTGCTACTTCGCCCGCCGCCAGACCTGTGGTTGCTACCACAGGACGCGGGAGTGCGAGGATTACCGAGTGAGCCAGGCGTTCCTGGTCCGCCCGATGAATGCCGGAGCATATTATGACCGGAAGAGTCTATTGACGTCATACACATTGAGTCCATCGGAGTGGATTGGTGACACATTTGTCCATCCATGGGTGTACGCGGATGACACATTTGTCCGTCAATTGGAGTTTGCGGGTGACATATTTGACTCATTGGTGTCGACGGATGGACTAATTGTCCGGAGTCCAAAGGTGTCCGTGAGTGGCAAATCATATCAGCCGTAGAGCGAGGATTGCAAGATTGACCATCTAAAGGGGTTCGCGGGAGACTTCCACCACCGAGTGATTTGTCCGTGGACAGTAGATTGTCTCCCATTTGAGACAATGAGCTAAGAAAGTCGGGCGTATTGCTGGTTGGAAAACTTGGATTTGGTCCTTGACCTGTGTCACCAAAATTGATGCCATTCTCTGAGAACATCCCAACATTTCCTAAAAAATGAACGAAAATTATTTGAAAATATCATAAAAATAAGAAAGAATATATATATTCAGTAATAAAAAGCACATGTAGACATGAAAAATCACTATTTAAACTAGAGAATTACTTTTAATTAAGACATACTATTCAGTGAAATGACCACCGTTAGTATTATTAAATTAAAGTGAAAACCTTGTGGAAAGACTGAACTTTGTTGGTGATTATAGTTTCCCGTGAAGAAGGTTTCTTGCCAGGAATTCATTGTAGGAAGAGTCATACTGGAAGGAGACATGGCCTTTAACCACTGCTTGCAACTTGGTTCTAAAATCATAAGATATGAAATGCTGACTTTTATACAATCTTGATGTGCATAAAAACAAAAAACAATTCTATGTGCCCAATAATATGTGCTCAATAATATGTGCAATTATATTACAGTATGTATCCTATTTTAAATTAGATATACATAACTAAAGTTATGAAAAAAATTCACTATAAAAGGTAGCACATGATTGTACCGAATACAGAAACAGATGGAAAGTTTTAGGAACCATACCATACTCCTGCATATCTGAATTTAATTTCTTAATATAATTTCATAAAATTAAAACTAAAATCAACAAAAAAATTAATGCAATTTTTAACACCCAATAAATCCATTCTCTAATTGAAATTTTTTATTGTAGGATTATTATTGAATAAAGTAATAACAGATCTGAGCAGGCTGACATTTACAGTATTATTAGTATTGAAATAGTTTAAATTCATTTAATTCTATAACAATGGCCTACCATCTTCTTCTTTAATTATCTTAAGAGGAACGGGCTTAAAGCTAGCCGTTGTGTCAATCGTAACTTCTTCAAATTCTGTCTTCATCAGTCCATACAATATGCCCCAGATATACTGATCTATCTCAAGGCCTTCGAGTAACGCAGATTTGCTGAAAATCAAAGTAAAATTACTTAGTTTTAATACAATAAAGAAATTATAATGATATTTAAATTAATTAAATTCATAGATGATTTTATTAAATTAATTGTAAGTTAAAGTATAGAAATTTGGCTTGGCTAAATTTGTTACAAGACAAAAATTTCAGTGTCAGTATCAAAATATGAACAAATGCAACAAATGCAAGTCATTTGACAGTAAAAATAAACTTTTATTACTAGCAATATGGAGCGAATATACAAAATTTAAGTTTAAAATCAAGTTTTATCAGTTAAAAGCACACACACACACATAAAAAGCAGATAAAAAATATCCTTTCTAAAAGACTACATCAAAGTTGAGAATTACAATCAAAATGTATACATATTTTAATATAAAAAAGGTCAGATTGATGCAATTCATAAGCAACTAAAATGCACAACTTACTTGCATATTGGACATCTCCATAAATCTCTTTCGCAATTTAACTGGAGATACGACTCGAGATCAAAACACTATAAAAATAATAAAAAACATTGTTATTAGAAACAATTATAAAAAAATTAAAAACAGTATAAAACCGTTTTCATCAATAGATACTAGGGTAAGTTCAAAATAATCCCTAAAAAAACCTAAATCAACAAAAAGAACAAAATACCATTCACTCAAAAATTTCACCCTTCTATTTACATTGAAAAGTTGAGAAAAACCTCTTCTCACTTCAAACCCATATTGAATATATTGCATTTGCTTCTAGATAAACATTCGATATACAGAAATGCTCTCTTAATGTATATACAAACGTAATTCAACTGAACTTTGGTGGTAAAATAACCTGTATATGTTTGCAGTCATGCCCACGAGCTGGCAAACTTATACGTCGATAGGTTATAGGACATTTTAAAGAAAGTTTTATTGCGGTCTGCTCTACACAATCTTCACCATTTAAAGTTGCAGGCAGCACACCAGGCTGTTGAGTGAAACCTCTTTTTACTGAACAAAGAAACAAATATTTATAAAGAATTTACTTTAATTTAGATTATATCAAAAATATAATAAAATAAAATCTACCTACAAAGTAACATAACGATACCTTAAATTAATTATTCATTAAATTAATTAAATACCATTAAATATATTAATTAGAGAACTCAATGTTCGCAGGAACTAATAAAATAAATAATGCAACTTATATACAAATTTACAGAAATGCGAATAGAAATGAAAACATCAAGCAGATCTTACTTTTGGTGATGCAGTGTTCAGCAGGCAGTAATCTTTTGCGCAGAAGACCTTGTAAGACAGACTTGACACTTGGCCGATGTACAAGTTGCAAAACAAAGAGATGCGACTAGAAAAAAACATGAATATTTAACAAATCGTCTCTAGATGATCTTCAAAATTGAGTAAACTGTAGTTAATTTTTTTAGAGAAATATGAGCAGGAACAGTATTTTAAGCTGTAGTTGAAATTTACTGGCAGATTCTACAATAAATAATGCAATAGACCAGTGTAAGCAAGATCCCTTGCATGTGAGATTCTTAATTGTATTTTCACAGTAAAGAATCAAGTCCATTTACACAGACCAAAGTTTTGTATTATTACTGTGTGACAGCTACACTGTGATAACCACTAAAGTTATATTGCTTCATAAGCCCATCAGTTTATCTAAAACTGGTGAATATCTAAAAGATTTAAAGTTACATCAAAATAAGCTTACACAACAGCAAGTCGAGACAGTAATCTGAATAGTATTTCTTCCAGGCTGACACACATCTTTAAGATAGAGAGGTCGATGACAAGATTTGTTGTCACCTCTCTCAATGTTTAGCAGCTTAGTATTAACACTGGCAGTCACAGACATTGGCCAATTTGTTCCCATGGTCCGATCTTCGTGATGAAAACATTTCAGTTGTAACTCTAAATCAGATCTAAAGAAAAACAATTGAAAATATTAGTATTTTGTATTATTGTAGTTTTACGCTTGTCGATAAAGTGGTGGAGCATTGAACTTAGAACTAGGTCTAGGTTTAGTTGCAGCAAAAGTTCACTGTATAGCTAACATTGTTATCAAGATCCATACATTTGCAGCTATATCTGAGACATCATTCATATAGTATCATCATTCATGACATTAAACTTACATTAACTTTATAGCTCAATCATAGATAAAAAGATTAAAATAGCTGATTATAATAAGAAAATGTATTTATCATTGAACATTTTTAACAACACAAACATGTCATAAACAAAAATACAACAAAATCTAATATAAATTACTTTCGCTTAAATAAGCATTTACATGAATAACGTTTTTTACAGTGAAATTATTCATAATAACGCCATAATGTCAACATACCTCCACATTAAAGTCTGATACACTGATTCTCGAAGATGAAACACGTGATTGCTAACAGCCAGATTGTGTTCAAGTCTAAAAGGAGGCAAAACAACCCCATCGCGGACAGAAAACGTCAGCCTGAGATCATCCATCTCTCTCTTCATCATCATTCCTGACATCTGCTGCTGTTGCTGGTGGGACAACTTGGCTCCATTCATGACTGGCTTGATGTCCATCTGTCCGGTGGGCGAGAGGTACGCTGGCATCCCAGGAGTCATCGGAGGCGTGGGGTTGCCATGAATCGGCGAGTGGGGATTATACATACCGTTCTAAAGAGGAAAAAGGTAATGTCATTTGACACAAAAGTTTTAATTATGATGTTTAACGATTAACGCAAATAGAAAGCAGTATTACAAACATTAAGATGATGCGTTAGAATTTGTATTTATAAGCAACAGTATTACATAATATACAACATGTTATACATATTATTACGGAAAATTGCAAAAACACTATCATAATTAATACGAATGAGCATAAATATATAGTCAGGAAAAATAACCTTATTTACAAGCACTAGCTTCAACTATTCAAATGACTATTTAAAAATTCAATTTTTAAATTTTAAGTAATTGAAATTTAATTACAGATATTAAAGTAAAAATCAATTCTTACCGGATAATTTTGCATTTGACCAAATTGTTGACTATAAACGGGGGGCCTGCACCCTTGCTGCATTCTGGCCCCCGCAAGATAAGCCCCCTGTCCATTAACCATCCCATACATGCCATTTGGTCTTGCCTGCCCCCCATATGGGGGAGAATGTTGTAAAGAGGATCGTGGAACCCCACCAACCCCATTCCAATGTGTGTACTGTTGCATAATTGGATTGCCATATTGATTGGAACCAAAAGAAGCCTAAAACATATTTAGAAATAAGAATATTGTTGATTAAAAACTTAGCTTTGTATTCTTTTTATTTAAGTGCATATTAACACAAAATCTGAGCAAAAAAACATTACGTTTAACACAATGGAATAACAAACTGGATAACTATATCAGTCCTGCTAGAACAATCATTTACTTATAAAAAACAGGACTTTCAAATAAAGTCCAATCCAACCAACCTCAGGCTGCATTTGTCCATTAACTAACTGCGCTCGTTTATTTGCCATGTACTGCTGCGGGTTAGGATAAGGAGCTGTCCTTTGATGTCCCGGACCATACATGGCACCACCCTTGTGCACCATCATCCCAGGCTTCATTGATCCACACATCATCTGACCACCACCCCCTCCCATCATCTGACCCCCCATCATCATGTCCATTTGTCCGTTACTCTGACCGGGCATTCCGTTTTGACCCATCATGTTCATATCTAGCGGAGAGGCAACTTTCTGGCCAGATGTCGGTCCACCAGGTCCGTAAGTACTTGCGTAGTTTGCGTTGAACTGAGGTGCTCCAAATTGTTGTGAGTTTGTTCTTAAAGAACCATTGCTGCCCATTTGTGCTGGATTACCTCCACTCATTTGAGATCCACTGGTCATCAGTGAGACATTCATCTGAGATCATAAAGGAATAAAATTAATGATATTAATATTAAATACAAAGAAACAAAAGAATCAATAATTACAATTACTATATATTAATAGAATTATTAGAATTTATTAATATATTGTAATACAACGTAATGATTTCAAGCAAATATAATATGCCAAGACAAAAATACTTTTAAACAGGTTCAGTACCATTTTTGAGCTAGACTCAATCACATGGTATTTCTAATGAAACACCTAAATTTTGTTTAAAAAGTTCAGAATATGGTATAGTAATCACATATTAATCACATAGTAATCATGTTTAATGTCCACTAAATGAAATGAAGACCAAAAAATAACACAAATAAATAAAAAAAACTTGGAATTCTAAACCCAATCAAGATATAACTAATAAAGAAACGAACAGCTTCCCTTCATTATTAACCCTTTACTGCACAATCCCCCCTTCTGCTCCAAACACTTAACCCTAAATTTTGTCAATATTTTTAATCTATTGTGATCAACTTGAAAGTTGATCATAACAAGTTCTGTTTTATCTCAAGCAAATAGAAAGCAGACTGTCGAAAGACTATAGCTGTGTACTTAGCACTAAGTCGAGTACTTGATTTTGAATCAATATATTGGCATTACACACACATTAACCAGTACTAAGCAAATACAGTTGACACATTACTACTGATCTAGAAAAAGATTGTAGTCAGATATTATGATTGGATCAAGTTTTATACCCTGGCTACTTACTATAAAACTTAATGACAGCAAAATGTTATATATTAATAACTAATGCTGCGAATCATCTCATCTAAAACTTTTGCAAGTGATTAGTGATGTTTAGCATTATAACAGGAACAATCAATGTTTAAAATGAAGTCTAAATTCAAATGTCAATATTTAGAAGCTGTCTGCAGTTTTAAAAACAGTGTTAAAACCAAAGTGTCCAGTAATCTTTAATTCTTTTATTTTTCAATGGTCAGTAAAAATTGTTTTTTATGTCTTTATATAAATAACTATTGTAAGGCTTCGCCAGTACACAAATATGATTAGTGTATATAACAATAAGAGGCTTATAGATCAAATAGAATCTGTACAAAAGTGTCTAACAAGATATAAGATCTCTGAATACATTGAACAAAACTACTCGAAGATACTAGAAGAATATCTTCCAACTTTTTTTCAGATTACTGTGTGTTTTAATATATTACAAGTTTGAAATAAAAGTTGGATATTTTATGTTCAATGGCCCATCCTGATTTCAATTTCAGTGAAAAGGGGAGAAACAATGTCACTCCAAAGATTCTTGATGATCTTTTTCTAAGCAAAATCTTTCTATTAGATAATATAGATAAAACATAAATATTTCATTCTCTAATTTACATATTTCATCATGTTATTTTTTCAGATAAGAAACATGTTAATTGATTGTTGATAACATAACAGCAATAAAGTATTGTATCTCTCAACAATATTTAAAACTTCTCTATTCATCCATCAAATGATCATCTTCTCACCTGTGAGGTATTATACTGGTTAGCGTTCATAGCTTGCTGCTGTTGCCTTTGTTGCTCTTCAACGCCTAATATAGCTGTTGCCGTAGCTGTTGCCGTTGCCGTTGCTGTTGCGGCAACAAGAGCAGCAGCTGATAAAGACTCTTGTGATGGTTGACCCGGGGTCATAGACCCCGGGGTCATAGCGCCAGGGGTCATAGGCGAGGTATAGCCACTACAAAAACAGGTTTAACTTATATTTCATATAATTGGCTTGAAATTATACTTTCTTACATCTTATTCAACATTTATATATACATATGAAAGTACTAGGCAGTATTGAATATACAGTATATATGCAATATTATAGCAATTTTTTTAACTAAAAAAAAAGTTCATGGACTCAATAAATCTAATACTTTATAAATGCAAAATTTAGAACCAATTTATAATAAGAAACAGATTATCCCTGTGATTTAATTGCACAATGAGAAACTTATTTATAAAGTGAACAGTTTTAACAGTAAAATAGTTAGGGTAAAAAAATTGTTAAATAAGATTTAGAAGCAATTAAAATCAAGATACACAATTATGCTATTAGACCGAACATGTAATAACTTGTGCTATTCTCAGCACAGTATTTACTTACTACACAAGTCATTTGATAACTAATTAATTCTAAAACAAACACAACCGATCTTAGAAAGTAATAAAATAAAATCATAAATGTTTGATTTATTGATTTCGCATAATATTCAGCCCCAATCACAGTTAGTAAGATACTATGCATACATATAACGCGTCTTTAAAGTCCATAATTTGAGTCATATAAACCTCATTATATAAATTAATTACATTGGCAGTTGTAACATATATCTCTTCATGCAAATTATGCATAACTTTGTGAGCTTGAAACACAACGACTGTAGACATATCACTTATCATAAACACTTTAATTTTGCTCAAGTGATTCTAGAAGAATAACCTTGTAAAGAAAGATACACATACATAGCTACAGGTGTAATATAATTATTATAGATATTAACTAAAGATTCACTAATTATAATTATACTGTATGTAAGTATAAATTGATTCAAAATTTAATTATTTATGTTGAAGTGTTAATCTATTCCTGTAACTACTCATCGATTGGCTAATTAGTAATGAGGTTAATTAATCTGTTGCTTAAACCATTATTACATTGAATAAGATATATCATACAGCTAGCAATTATATAGCATTATAATGATATAGAAATAAAATGCCTGTTTTAATGTATCAATGATAATAAATACAGAGCAAACGATAAACCATGTAAATAAAAACATTCAAGTAGGTAACATTATAGCAAGCACTTCAGTCTGAAATTTTGAAAATATTTTATATAGGAATGTAAGGGTATATCAATTTTAGAAAGGGGAAAGTTGAAATTGGAAAGTATATAATTCTAGAACAATATAAGAGGTATTACCCACGGCAATGAATGGAAAGGAAGATAAATTTTTTTTCTAATAATCGTTTTAAATTTATAAATAGATCAAATTGATAAAATAATACTGAAATCAGTTTTACTTCATTCTTTTATACATGATGACTAAAATCATACAAATTTATAACACCTTGGAAAGACATAACCTAGCAGATAAATGTAGCCTAAGGATAAGCAAGATCAATTTCAAGTACAAAAACAAGAAATGGAAACATTAACATGCATTCAACCCAAATTTTACAACAATAATAAAGATGATGAAAAACTATGTAAAAATATTTATCCAAGTAAAATTTTCGTACACAATATTGTCAGAAAAAGGCTGTTATTGTAGAATATTAACATATATAAAACAAAAATAAAAAGTTATGAATACTATAAATGTTTAAACTTGTCTTGTTAAATTGATTTAATTCCATTATAACAAACTTTATATTTTTGTCTTACATGTATTATTATTTTACTCAATGAATTTACAGTATATAAAGTGTATCTAGTTTTTATATCTATGAAATAGCAGAAAAATCAACAGAATAAAAATAAGGTAATTAGGATTATAATAAAATTGATAAAATAACATTTAACTAACTTGTTTCTATGATAAGCTGCTTGACCAGGTCCCACTTGCCTAGTGTTATAAACCTGTTGCGAAGCATTAAATCCTCCCATCTTATGCATAGCATTTCCTCCCCTAAATTGAGCCCCTTGTTGCCCATTAAATTGCGCCCCTCCTCCGTACCCCATGTTAGCATTGGGGTATCCAGTCATCCTAGGGTACATGCCCCCGGCTCCCCCGACACCACCGTGAGGGTTGGTTGACCCCCAAACTGTTGTTACTACAGACAATGAATCTTGCTGTTGCTGTTGTTGTGATTGCCACTGAAGCAATTCACTGAAACAACAAAGAAATTAGTAAATTAAAAGTTAACAAAATATCTATTTATCTATTTATCTATTTATATACCTGCAAAGTTTTATAGGTTGAAAAAAATAGAGAGCAGAACTTCATGCTTGAATAACCAGCAATTGTCTCTTCTAAAAATTTCTCAATTCAAAAATAAAGACTGTAAAAACGAAAGAACATGTACTAAGATAAATTTAAAACTTTTTCAAATTGCATGGAGTGCAGGCAAACTTTCACTGAAATCCAGTTCAAAATTTTGCTCACAAATTTGAACAAAGTAGACTAATTGGAAAACTTTAAAAGGCAACTAAAGCTATTTCACTAAATACAAAGAATTTATTAAATATTTAGCTGGATATTATAATTATTAAACTATAAACGCTATACATGCAATGTATGAATAAACATTTTGTTGATTCTCAAAATAATTACATTAAAAACATAGTGCCATTAATGCAATCATTTTTGTTATCCGTGTATTAAGAAAACAAAAACACAGAAAACATGTTTGTAAATCGTAAATTAAAATTTTCTATGAACAGTTTTTATATACATATCATCATTATTTTTTTAGGTTTTGAGTTTATTTCACATGTTATCAGTAAACGTAGACTTAAGTTCATTAATTCTTATAATGAAAAAAATTTCAATTTCATTAATTGTATTCGCGTCACGAGTGTTGCTCATAAACTATTAACTTGATATTAAATTATTATAATAGACAAGATGCAATTAAGATCTAAGCATCATTCTAGTTACTTTTTTGTGATGGTTATTGTTTAGTTTGTTTCGCTGTTTTCTTTTTTTTAGTTAAGTTTTGTGTGTTTTTATATTTGTGCTGTCTTGATGACGAATAAAAGCTATATATATTAACAACATGTCTTAGTATATTAATACCAAAACAAAACTAACAAAAACTAACAACAACCTTTCAAACGTTCAGTATTTCATCAAGCGACTTTTAAAAAACACAAATATTTGCTTTTACTTTTTAACACATCCTCTCTAATCCACCCATCCGCAAACCCTATTAACCAGAAAATAATATAAACTCAACATATTCACAAGATAGTAAATACTTTCCCCCTACTTAGGTTGCATGTGTTTTTGCATTGGCAGGTTGATGGCCTGCGATACTGGGCTACTATGGTCTTGCGGGGCCTTGCCTTGTTGCGAGGAGGAAGGGTTGAGGTTCTTTTGATGTCTTAATAGCAGCAGCCGACCCAGTTCTTCGCACCATACCGACAATAAACCTTCAAAACAAAATCAACATCAGTATATTAATCATTTCAATGATATTACACAGACGGCAGTTTGTATAGACTTAGTTGAGACGGTTCAATATCAATTGAAATTGAGTAGTTTTGCAATTTTACATATGAAAATAGTATTTACTTTATGAATGTTGCAATTAACATACCAAAATAATTTTATTTTTATTGAAGGTTTATTGTAATATTGTCACTTTAAGTTTTTGTTTATTTATCTGAATGTAGATATCATTTCTAGATATTATACTCAAAAATGTTTATAGGTTATTGATTGCACACAATTATTTACATAATCGCTGATATTATGACAATATGATTAAATTGAGATAATATATTCTTATTTACACTCATTTAATTTTAAATAAATAACATCAAATTATCAACCACGTATATATTAAAATTGATCAATTTATTAAGTATCAAACAGATATTAAATTAAATAAGATATTAATGAACAACATGCATTTATTAGCATCAAATACGATTGCAATATTTGCTTTACTCTTTGATAAATCCAAGCGGAAAAAACAGATTTGTAAATTTAAAATCTTCAGTTATTTATATCAACGGTCATTCGTTCGGTCAATAATTGCGTTTACATAGAGAACTCCTGGGGCTTCATCTCCACAAGTGTTTGCTGTATTATTGTCAATCTACTCCACCTCCCTACTCCCCTTGCAAGATATTTCTTTCAAGCTAATTACACGCTGAATCATGCCTAAAGTGAATTAGAAATAGGGGCTCAAAGGAAGCTTCAAATTTCTAATTTCATTTCTAATATTTAGAATTATGGAATTGTATAAATGATTGAATTTTAATACATTTTCTAAATTCACCAATTTACAAAATCTATCAAAATATTCTGACCGATACAATATGGACAGTGAAATTTAGTCTTAATTTAAAATATCCTTAACTTTGACTTTAAATATATTTTGAATAATTGTGCAGGAAATGGATTACAGGACCCTAGTATATATTTTTCTAGTACCAAGTGGCTTAGCTGAGCCACTGGTTAGCCAATGACCCACACGACCAATAATTACCAGCTTGCCAATCACGTGACACCTGCAGGCGGTCACTATTCAACCTGAACCGTTGAGAAACATTCCTTGAGGGCATTTTGTACTTTCTGTGAGGTTTAAATATGGATATGCAAGTCATTCAATGACATAGTGAAAGTGAGAATATTCAGATTATCAATATGCAGGAATCTGATTATTTTATCATTAGTTTCTTGAAATTTCTTTTTTTGAAATAGCCTGAAAAATGCCTCGGGTTTCAATTTATTTGACCAAAAGAAGAGTTGCGAATAAAAGATCAAGAATAAAAATTATAAATCATATGATAAAAGATTTGATTGTCTGAAGAAAATCAACTTCTCCCTAATTAATATTTTAAGTATCCACCTTGTAAAGAGACGCAAGACCAGCAGCCTCGCAGTTATCAGTTATATTTATAAGCTATAGATCTTTAGAAATAACGCAAAAAAATAAGCTTTTAAAACAAGTAATTGGAAATGAATTCGGCCAGCAATTAAACTGTTTACTCACATAATTAAGCGGAGATGGAACATTTTTACAAAATTTCGCTGTATGAACTTACTATTCTTTACATGTTCATTTAAATTCTAACCTAGACTTAAGCAACAAATACAACTTAATGTTAACATCAAAAAATTGCATTAACTTAAAAGTAAAAATCAAATCGTAACATATTTTAAATAAAATACAAAAGTAATCAATTAAAAAATGCACTGCCTATATTTATCACCTTAATAAACATTCTTTAACTTTTGATTCAAAATCTTCACTAGTCTTTTGTTAGTTCAACTTATTTAATCTATTCCTGTCGCTTAAAATACTTGAATATTTTGTAAAACTTCTAAACATGACAGATAAACTATTTCATTGACCTCTTCTCTTGTCAGTCAGTGTATAAAAAGCAATAAATTTATTTGTTAGCACAATACAGTCGTCAACTTGCGCAACCTGGTGAGCTACCTTACAATTACATCGCTAATTGCTCGCAGAGGGCACATTACTGCACGCGTTAAAGAATGCCACAAATATATATATGCACAGAAGAAAAATTTAGTTGACTATAGAGAAACTTTTTAAAAAGAAATTCAATAAATACAAGAAAATATGATGATGAATGTAAGTTATATTAATATTGCAAAGACACCATTCAACAAAGGCGTCAAAAACATAGGCAGGTGGATGGATATAATGTAGATATAATCATGAAAATATAAGAATAAAAATAAATAAAATTCTCTGCTCGTTTGTAAAAGGTCACATTTGAATGCTTGATTAATTGTGCTTATAGTTAAGCTGAGCAGTATATATTCAATTTATAATAACATTACATTAAAAATACAACAATAATAAGATCATACAGCATATACTGTAGCGTTTAAAAGTAATACAAGGTGTTAAGCGACATTGTCGAGTATTATCCAATAATTTCAAATATTAAGCTTTATAAATCTCAATTGATCTTCAACTTACATAATAACTACCAGTCTATCATTACAACTCAATCAACTACTTCAACAATTAAGCCTCTTATTAAAATAATTACTCTAATAATTATAGTATATTAATTCAGATATCCCAAACCTATAATACTATTTACAATCTAAACTATAAAAATCAATATATGACAACTATTGTTAAATTAAGAGTTCCCTGAAATCGATTTATTCCCATTGTCGGCTGTTTCCTTAACAATCACTTCCCTCCTTCTCGCCTTTCCCTCCAACTCTTTCTCCTTCTCTTTCTCTTTCTCCTTCTCTGCCTCCTCCTCTTTTTCTTCTCTTTCAATATCACAGCCTCTGAGACTATTCTAGTGACAAAGCAAGTCAGAGATGATAATGTTTTCTCTCAATGCAAGAAATCTTCCAAGCTTTATTGATCCAATAGTGTCTCAGTTTACAATAACTACCCCAGTTAAATAATCATTCAATTCCAAGGGATGATAATCTCGTAGTAAATTGGTGTTAATTTTTAACTCGAGTTAATTAATTGACTAATTACATTACGTTAACCTGTATGTTCTACTTAATAAACGTTAAATGATCTATAATAATATTGTGGTTCTACACGAATTCATATTAAATATGTTTAATTTTAGTGCAACAACTTGGAAAAGAGCAGAATAAATGAACATTAATTAATTTAGATAAAAAATACATTAATTTATACAATTATTTAAAGATAGTTCAGTACTTAATTACGGCTGATTAAATATGTGTGATATATAATATTATAGAATTTGTATTTATATACATGTAAGCATCATGAAACTTGTCATTAGTTGCTTAACCTTTTAATCACTTAATTACTATTACATTATTAATAATGTTTTAGTACGAGTTGTCAATTATAAAAGTTTAGAAACTATTTACATGAATCACACGTAGCAAACTTTGACTAGGGTACTTTTTTAAAGTTACACCAAAACCAGACGGTAAGACGAGACACTAAAGCATCGATAATCAACTTAGAGACTAATAGCTTTCCACAGATCATTCATGAGAAAGTAGCAACTATGCTACTTCTGTACAATTAGATGATATTGTAATTGTCAATAGATTGAGATTTAAGATTTCCTATGAGCAGTAAATAAAGTTAACGGTAATAAAGTAAATGTTTTTTTAAGTAACTGAGTTCCTGAATATAAATAAGATAGGATAAAAGAGAAGATGAAAATTAATTATGATAAAAAATTACACAACAGCCAGCTGTAAAAAGATCTTGAATTAAAAGATTATAATTTTCAATAAAAGGACAAGAGAGGATTCATCCATGAATATTTATCGACCAAGATTTCATCACTGACAATTACTCTATAGAGATTTGTTCACTGATTTTTCATTCATAGAAATTGACAAATATGGACCTAGCTTTCAGTTATAGGTAATATAAGGGACAAAGTAGATGTTGATTAATAAATTCATTGATTTTGGTAAATAAAAGAGCCGAGAATCAAATATTATTGAGTGAAATATTTTAGGTTTTAAAACACACTATTATAACTTCCAAATTGCGCATTTTATGAAAACTTAATCTCAGATATTCATTTTATTCTAATCTCGATTAGTATATTATGATAATATGATATTTTATAAAATATACATATATAAAGTTTGAATGGTCTAAGGTAATTAATTTTCACTTTCTCATAAAAAAATCAAATATTAAATGTCATTCCTAAATAATAAGCTTCAATATAAAGTAATTTAAATAAATCAGACTGGTAGAAAAATGACATTTAACCTTTGTAACTGATACTCGAACGTAATTATATATTCAACACTTTAAAACAATTTATCAATTCACATGAAAGCTTGTCTACTCAGAATAATCAATACAATCTTTTATCAATTTAGCAATACTCTACAACCTTGTAGCAATCTGACAGTACACAAAACTTGACATAGAAATACTCATTGCCTATTGACACAATAATGATAATATAGGCCTATACCCTATTAGAGACTTTCATCGTTATGCATATCATATGACAATAAATGACATTATCAGATCTTTATTCTGAATTGAATACACAGCAGAACAGCGTTAACTTGATTGATTCATTCGCACAACAAAGTTGATAACAAAATCCAAGTTGAGACCAATAACTCATTCATTAACAATGAGCAGCAAGTGTGATTCGAGCACTTTCAGCCCTAATATAGTGTAGATTGTGTAAAATTTGATAGAATGCTCTTTAAGCAGTATACAAAACGATTCCTTACTAAACATACTAAACATACATACTAAACGATTTCTTATAGTACAAAAAATATGAAAAATTCGATTTCTTGCAAGAAAATAATTGTAATGAACATAAGTAATGTTTTTTCCATATAATTTGTATTTTTATTACTCACTTACAGAGCAAATAAATTGTCCAGTACAATTAAAGCAATTAACACCATTACAAATGAAAAATGAGTAAGAAAAATATTTAAACAATTACACAAAAATTAGCAATCAACTCATAATCTAAATTTCTATAGGAAATTAATTATAAAATTAAACATTATATAAAACTACAACGACTTGATATGAGAATTAATTACATATTGTTGGATGTTATAACCTCTAAGTGAAATTAAGTGGAAAGCGCCTCTAAAAGCTGCAGTGGAAACAATGCAAAACCAAAATGGAGATGTGCTGCACACAAAGGACCATTTATAATTGTCACTTTATTATCCCGTTATACCAAGCCATTTATTAACAGAGAACAATATATGAAGACGCGGGCGCCATGTTGGTACTTCTGCCTAGTAACCTAATATGTGATAAATCAACCAATTCAGGCTCAATGATAAACAATATAAAAAATGGTTAAAATTAAAAGTCCGCTGTACTTGTTTGCAAATATATTATAAAATATAAAAAACACTCTGTCGGCTATTACTTAACACACCAGAGTAATAAAAGTTTAGGTATTTTGGAACCATAAACTGTTGAAATATAAAATCATAAATTTCTTAATTAAAATCAATTATTATTTTTCTACAACAACTCAATAAAGTGTTTGTCAACCAGAACTAAATTTGTCTAAAAAACCAACATGGCGTCTGTGTTTTCCAGACTCTATTAATAAACAGCCTAGTCCTAGCCAAATAGTGGCAGTCATGGCAACTTAGGTACATCTGACAACTAGACTAGGAGAACAGAGTGCGAGAGAGACAATGAGAGAGACAATGAGAGACAAAAAGGGATTAAAAACTGGAGACAGAAAGCAGTGTCATGAGCTCATCCAATAGCAGCTTAGAGATATTAATTAACTTCAACGATTAATGAAATATGAAGCTTTACACTCAAAGGCATAAATTGAAAGGCAATTTATTACTGAAAGGCATTTATTGAAAAGTAGTAAATACCAGGAAACGTACAAAAACAAATCTCAATATAGAATTAATTCAGAAATTAGTTCTTTTATGCGGGTTTGTAAATCGCTTTTTAAATCTTTAAAACTGATTAAAGACTTACAAAATTTTATACTTTTTAATGCAACTATAGAAAATTACATATTAAAAAGTATAACATTTCTTGCAAGTTGTTAATAATACTGGAGACAATTTTTAAGAAAATATAAACTTTACAAATAGTTCATGTGGATATAGTATCCTCGATCAAAAAGAGATAAATGGTAACAAATATATCTCAGAAGATCTTAAAATATTGAATATTCTTTTGCTATTGTTAAAGCTTATAACAATGTATAAAATAATACCAAGTGCTTGTTTTAACAAATTAAAAACATATACAGCTTTTTGAGCCCATAATGTTACTAAAAATTCAGACAGAAACAGATATTGTTAATAGAAACCTAAAAAGCTACAATGATTAAACTGTGCATGTAATGACTGCAACTTAGACAAATTAGCATGAAGTCAATTGATGTGACAGACGAATCAATGTTTTGATGAAGTGCGCAGCTCATTTATCAACACCAGAAAAATCTGGGACTATTTACAGTATCACACTTGTATTGTACAATGCAACAGGTTGATATAATGCTAGTAGTATACAAGCCTCATAATTACAGACTAATAATATTTACAAAGAAAACCGAAAACCGCATAGTAATGTAAATTCTATCCAGTAAACAACTTAAATCAAAGTCTATAAAGAATATCTTCAATGATAACGACAGTATTATATACATAAATAGTTAGTACATATAATTATTAGCGTTAATACATATCCACATCAGTATCCTTTTTTTAAGAAACAAAGATCAGAGAAAAGATAATTGCCAAAAAAATCGAAATATTTTCATACATTTCAATACTACAAAATGAGAATAATTCAAAAACATCTTCATAACCATATTAAATAAACACTATTTTCAATTCATTCACACAACATGTTATTATGCCCCATTATAATGTCACAAAGAAACTTATGCCTTGTAAGCACAATAAGAAGAGCAGTTTTTAAAGTTGACCAATATATTAATAAATTACAGTGGCACAAAGAAACTAACGCATAAATAAAAGATCATATTACAGAAAACTCAAGCAGAGATAGGGTTATTATTATTAACAAGAGTTTTTATTGAAATCATTGGCTATTAACACCAGAGTCGTATGGTATACAACACCCATTTAACCGTTCGCTTCTCTAAGCAAAACAAATACTGGCCTAATCCAAACAAGCTCGTTTTGAATCTGAAGACACTGTAGCTCATGAAATAACTATTAATAGATTAAGAAATTAGCTAATTAGGTTAGTTTTATTTCATATTCATTACATGCTATTAAGTGTAAAATCAATAATGAACAAATATACTTCTTAATATTTGCAAAGATAAGAAGTTATTAAATCCTATAGGACATTCAGTATGTAATAAAAAGTTAGTAAGCATCAACTAATATATGCGTGAAGTTTAAAGTAGAAATTATGGTTAACTTACAGATTATGTAATTAGGTTAACTTGTCTAAGATTTCGATGTCATATTAATCACTTTTATAATGAAACCTTAACATTCCTTGATACAATAGATCTATTAATAGAACACGCTACAGAGACTTCAGATTCAAATAGCATTCTATGTATACAATACTCTTGTTGCGAGCTACATGGCAATAATTTGATATCAGACCTCGACTGATTAGCGTTCTACAGACACAGAAAGAGAGAAAGAGAGAAACAGGATGATAAAAAGAAAGAGAAACGATCAGTAAACATCAGAGTACTTAAAAAGTAAAACCAGTACAGTATTTGCTAAACGTTACACATAACAGATATTGAAAGAAGTACAATGTTCTTATATGTACTATTATCATGCCTAGTAGATTATTTACACTGAATAAAATACTGCTATCTCTAAACAGACGAATTGAAGGAAGGAACTTTGTATTATGATTTTCTTAATTAATATATGAATTACTACAAGACCGTGATATGAAATCGACAAAAAATATCAGTAACAATGCAGTAATGTCAGCATATATCAGATATAATGTAAGCTAACAAACACAAAAGCACAATTTTACAAGTAACATAAATAATTACAAGAATGTTTTGCTGTCTGTTTTCATGTTCTCAAAATGCAAAAACTTTGGCATAGTTTTTTTAAGAGACATTTATCTTTATCTTTACACAAACTGCCTTAATATTGGAAGTAATAGGTTCATTCTTAGAAGACATTAATCTATTGTCACCAGAGCACTTAGCAAGGTTCAAATTTTAGTTGTCCACAAATAACTTATGTAATAGTACACATTAACATTACATGTCATCAATTTGCATATATTAGAGCCAGAAAATCAATAGCTAACAAGATTTTAATTAGTGGCTAACTCGATACTAATTCCAATTTATATTTAATATATTATTAAATATAATATATTATTAAATATACATATTTTCATATGTTTTAGCATGGACTGTTAATTAATATCATCTTAGCATTAAAATTATAATAATTATACATAAATGTTGTAACTTGTATAACATAAAATGAGCATCTACTATATTTATTGATGAATGCTAAAAAAAGCAAGACTATAGGATTATAAACAGTGTTAAACACTGAATGATTACACTGTTGCCGCAGTAAAATGAAAATGAATGATTGAAAAACAAAAAAGACCCTAAAACAGGAAGAAGTGAATTAAACTTGATAAGAGATAATTTAATTTTATAGCATCTAAATGTAAAAAAAATGTAAAAGGTTAAATTGAAGAAAATCATTGAAAAAAACTGATAAAAAAACATGCAACGATTCTGTACTACAAAAAGTTGGGTAGAAATTGAATAAAATAAACACTGAAAATGATGAGAAAAGTATAACTATGAGTAAACGAAGTAAACTTAACATTTTAATACTATATCGAATATAACAAAACTTGCTGATTGTCAAATTAAATAGTAAAAAACAAAATTTTAAAATGAATTAAGATTCTTTTCATCTATGCTTTGTTCACGAAGTTGGTTAGTCATTCACATCATGTGCCCAATCAATACAAATTTATGACCTAGTAAAAGTTTATAAAACAAAAGTGAAATAGAGTTTATCAAACGCTTAGAAACTGCAGGCTTCCAGAATAATCAATATTTTAAAAAGTCACTAACCTTAAATTAAAAAAATTAAACACGTTGTATCAATCATTTTACAAAAATCACATGATAATACTTAAACAATGTAATATTTTATTGCAAAGTATCACTGAAACAATTTTCCTCGAGATTACACTTTTCATTGTCTTAATAATTTTTATATGTAAACTATGCTTAAAATATGCTGCAGAGATCTAATTTAAATCTACATTTATCAGTTGAAAAAGCTAACTATCACACAGTCAAATGCATTGTCATATAAGAACCTGATCTACTGAAACATATAACAGCATTAACTTAAATTGTTTACAAGACTGTATATTTTTATAATTTAAATTCACTATAACTGAGATTTAAATCTTGGACATATATAACCTACAGATTGGTGATGCGTCTAAGCGCAACTAAGAGAACATCCAATCCTGGACTTTGTTTTCAATATAGAAAAGAGAAATCCACTGCTGAAAAAGAGGTTTTCAAGAATTGATAAGATATACCTTTTAAAAAAACATTTACAATCTTATTATACTGCATTTTTGGCATACATTTATATCCAAAAGTGTACGTGACGCAGACTTGCTCTAAATATTCAGCTCAGCAACAGGTAGTACACGACAATAACATAAGAAATTTCAGTCACAGAAATCTTCTATTATAAACGTCCAGTAGCTTGTATTTATAAACAATGTAAGAAGTCGGTAAAATGATTCAGCACAATATCTGACCAAGAAAAAGAAATAGAAACCAAATGTAGACCATTTAACAATAAATTTGACCCATATCGTTCACAGCAATATACAGCACAGTCATCGTAACGAAGATACAATTTTCTTTCAATTTATTAATCTATATCAAAGAGATTTATCTCAAACATTAATAACAAAAATATATCGTAACATATGTTCGCGCAAAAAAATTATAACATACAATGTTATAATGTCACTTTTTAGTAAAGCTCACAGATTACATAAACCATTATAAGTACTACTGGATATTAATTAAAGCTGTAATATTGATGTATACGTAGCGATAATAAAGCAATCTTGATATATTTATGGAATTGATTAAATTCTATATCAAAATACTTTGAACAATTTGATTGATAGTTTATTCGTCACTATGACACAGTATCAAGCTATTATGCTTGTAACAATCTTTAAAAATATATAACATATAAAATATGCACAGAAACTTTATAGGATTTATGTATATATAAAGAGCAATCAAATAAATGATACAAAAAGTCCAAAATGATACAAAAAATTAAAAACATAAACTTCTTAAAAAATGAATTTCAAAGTTCTCATGATTATAATTGGATAAAATATATATATTGTTAATATATATGTAGAACGACAATAAAACGTTTGAAAAAATCGGTTAATTATATATAAATGATAACTCTAAATACACCATGTTATCACAAAAGCATACAGAACGTTTTGTACCCTAAGTATGTTCAAATAAATCAAACATGCTTCTATAATCATTCACTATAAACATAGAAAAATTAATTATTATTCGCATATCCGTAAACTTGATAGTTTTACTAAAACAAGATAGTACTTATAAATTATTATAAACTTGTTCCTGCCTTATATAATCAATAGGCTATCAGTGTGTATTGTTGATGAGACACTTGATATAGGCCCAGTGTTATTACATTTAATTCAAGCTTATAATTGACTAGCGGTTACAAATGAGATCGAATTAGAAAAGTGGTTCAAAGGGAAGCTATAATTATTATAAGGCTCAAAGCTGTACGTTGTATAGTATAGTGTACACTGCACTAAAAGTGCATCACAAAAAATATTCTTATTTTTAAAGCGAATTATAAGGTGAGAGAGTACAGCGTTGCATTAAAAATATAACAATAGTTAAGTTTTATTAAAGCGTCAATAATAACTATTGTACTAAGTTAACAATATGTGCACTTCATGCATCAAATATTTAATCAATGTTATTCTTATTATACTAAGAAATTAATAAACGCATACAAAAAGGCAGGATATAAAATTTAAGATAATTTAAATTACTAAATGTAAGATAATTTAAATTGCTAAACAGATTAAGAAAAGATGAGCATCAAAATCAGTTTTAATATTACAGGATTGTAATTTAGTTAGTACCCCCTCCCCCATCCCCCAAACCACAATTAATTTTTGACCTATACATTTCTAGGATTAAAACTGTTCTGCGCAGATGAGATGAATAATAGCTAAGAAATTTCATGAATAAAAAATTGGCGACAGAACTAATTATGAAATTTCAATACAGAAATTGCTAAAAAGGTATTATACATTAAATAAATATTAATGTATAATGATTTCACTGTACAAAAAACATAATAATTTAATATTATGAATTTTATCATTATTACAATTATTAAACCTTATACGCTACTATTTCCAATTTCAAATTAATTAATATAAAAAGCTGTTAGCGTAAATAACAATATCGTTGACATAATAAATCAATAAATACAAAATACTATATTTACCACTGTTTAGATTGTAAATCAATCACTGGCTTATAACATCCATATCTTTATGTGTCAAATTCGAATCATAGAGTAAATCTAATAAACTTTGATATTTAGAATTAAACCTGATATAAAAATCCAGATCAGTGCCCTTTCTTTATCATATATCTAGTCTACGTATCATAAACTTACATATAAAACTTGCAATTAAATAAGTTGCAATAATTGATAACGATTATTAACTAAGCGACGATATTCAAGAGCATCAACTTGACAGTGTAATTTAAACTCTGCTGCTTATTGTGCACACTGAAAGCCGCAATAAAGACTCTCGCATTGTATGCTCTCTCTGTGTGTGCAGTGTTCTGTCAAACGTTTCTTATCAATCTATTCATCACGGCCTCAATATCTCTCCCTATTGCTCTAATAGCTCCAGATATTCCCCCCGACTCCCTCCCCTCTCGCGCCCAGCTGAATGATCTAGTTCCCCTGTTAATACGCGAAGAGTGCAGCAGGCTGCCAGGCCGAGGCATAACAAGTTTACAGCCAACAGACGCTGTTAATAGCCACTATTACAAACATACAGAGCTACAATAACGAGAGTAAATCGAGTGGGATATACAGGCAGACATCGCAGGTGAGAGTGAGAGAGAGGGTGAATTCAATTATTTACTGCTTCGACCTTTGCTAATCAATAGCACATTGAAGATGTAATAAAAACAAGATTATATCGTAATATTCAATAACCGAGACTAGCGAAGATTATTGTTGCTCAATTATTAACGTAGGCTAACATAATTTTATGGACTATAGGTCTACGTTTTGTATATAAAATAAAACACTAATTTGATTTAAATCGAACTACAAATAACGATAGACACTTAAAATAATTTACTAATGTACATTTTTAAGCCTATATAATATTACACTATTTATTTTCGTAACTGAGTGAGAACATTAAAGAAAAATTGGCTATAATAATATATTACATAATGGGTCTAAAAATATTGTAGACCTTTATGGTATATTAAAGGATTATAATAATAGATTTACGATCAACATATTTAATCTGTATTGATATACATGAAGGCTTCACTAAACAAAGGGTTAAACAGAGCCCTTGAAACAGTGTACAATTTAATTGTCATAATTTTCCATATTTGATCACAAATACAAATGAACTTCCTGTATATGCAGCTCAATATGCCGTAGTCCTATTATAATACTAAGTAACGCTCATAAAGTTTTTAAAACAAGGCAGATCAGCCGCTAGTTTAAACAAAACTGACGTGAAGACAGCCAACTTGTCCTTATTCAACAGCTGCTGCTGCCCTACAAAATACCACAACTCACACCTCCACTATCTCGCGCATGCGCGGACCATTATCAGCTATTTGCTGCTCAAGCTCTATCATACTACTATCCACTTTCTTGCCCCGCATGCTCGGGATTCAATTACTCAGTGATTCGGTAAAGTTAAGTCGTTTGGGATTCACTACTACGTCTTCCTGATAGCTACCGGCCACACGCTGGTGTAGTAATGTACTGTGTATAATCCACACAAGTGCATACCTGGAATAGCAAGGCAGTTAACCTCTCAACGACTTATCGAATATAGATAGAGGGAATGTACCAGATGACCTGTAATCAAAAGTTATCATTGAAATGTTCTAAAGTATTAACTTGAGAACGAGATAAAAGCGAAACACCTTTTAGCATGTAAATATAACAAATATAGACTATAATGACACAACAATATTATTATTAGAGATGGACGTGCTAAAATTAGATTTCATAATAACAAATTTAGAAATTGATGGTTTATTCTATTTTATTGTGCTATTACAATTTTTTAAATTTTTTTGGAGACATACCGTCACATACGCCTGGTTTATTATATTTTAGATTTTATGTCAAATCTTATTTTATGTCAAACGTCCATTTTGAATCCGTTGAATTTTAACAGATAATAAGTAAAAAAGATTGAAATAACGGATATACATGATCCATATTTACTTAGATATAAAACAAATAAAGAATATTTTTAATACTGAAGAAACTCGAGTTTCTAACAGAATTGTCAAACTTTAAACAAGCGATGTTGCAAGCTATAATTTCGCCTATAATATAACATTAGGCTTACTGCTGTTACAGAGTACTAGATAAGCTGTGCTATTATTTGATTCATTGATTGATGGTTGAGTAAAGAAGAGAAAAAACATTGAGAAAGGATAAACAGAAACCATGCGCACGCGCACTTGTGCCACTTATAATTTCTATATGTGCATAAAATGTTCTTTATTTTTAGCTAGTCAGTCAAAACCAGGATAAAAAAACCTAATTTAAGGGGATAACCATGATAGACATTTCACGTATTAATTTAGATTCTTAACAAATTGTGTAATATAACAAAAAAGTCAAATAAATAATTATAAATTATTTCCGAAAATATAGCACGCTTTCTGAAGGGTTAAAAAAAGCTAAGAAATTTAGCCGCATGTTGGATATTCGCCTGCTGAGCTCTCGGTAAAATCTCGATTGCCCAACAGAGTCCACTTAAAGTCAAGTATTGACCGACAGTCTATTACGCCTGCGCAAAGTTCAACGATTGGCTACATCACGATTTATTTTATAATATTTTGTCTTTTTTCGAGTGTATCTAATCAGGATGTGTATTAATACTTTCAATAAAAGATACGGAAGTCAGTAGACAGCCAGCGTGAGTATTTGATAAGCCTGCGTGTATGTTACGGAGAAGTAATAATACAAACAGAAGGAAAACAATTCACGAAATGTCATAAAGTTATGATTCTGTCATAACGAACGTTAATTTTTCATGATTCAAAATCAATATTTACAATTTATAGGTAATGAAACTCATATTCATGTATGAGCAAAGAGGATGTCACGATGAGATGATCTTATATATAACGAGCAAACTTTGTGATATCGAACGAGACGAATTGAACGTCTTTCTGAATGAAACTTTTTAATTGAAAACAAGAAAGATTTTTGAATATGAATTTGTAAATATCGCAAGCCGCATCACGAATATTAGCAATAATGAATACCGATGCGTTATCTTTGAAAGTAATAGAACAGACTCTGAAGACAGTAAAGACATGTCTACAAAGAACTACAAATAAGTGTTTTTTTAAAATGCATCAGACATAACACTCGCAAACTAGAGTTTATACATCAATATATAATCTCAATTCTTATAGGCCTGTATTATATTAATGACGTTTAATACTAAGTTCTTGACAGTTATTATGATATGTACACGTTAACAGAGACGCAATACAAGTGTTACATTAATTAGGACATATTTCTACAAATGTCATAATAGCCGTCTCTTTTTCATACATATTTTGTAGTTATTAGAAATCAAACTATGAACAAAGTAAGCCAAGATTGTAATATAAGAGAGTGTAACATCACACAATGGTCTGTGGTAATAATCCACTGCATTAAAACCAGAACAACCTGTCACAACATTTAAAGAATGCATAAATTTTACACTTCGCATCATTACATAGACTATTCGGATGTACGCAAGCTCAGTTTTCTGTCACTATTATTACTACTTATATTATTTTATTATTACTGGTAAATCACAACGTTTGAAAATAAAAATAACTGTATGTAATAATATTATTAGGATATTTTAACACCTACAGTTTAAAAAGAAAAAAGATAATCAAAGAACATAGGTTTCATTCAATTAATTTAATTGTAATTTAATATCATCTTTCGAAGGATTTAGAACGATTAATGATAATAAAGTAAAGGCACGATTTAATATTCGTTAAATGATACCAAATTATGTTTAATCAGCAGTTGTAATACACGAAATATGTTGAAAATCTTACTAAAACTAAACTACTATTTCAACTTTAATTTAGCAATGGTTTCAGTCCTTTCATTTCCTTATGGATCAAATAACGTAGTAATGTTTAACGTAGTGATTTTACTTTCAGAACTGAATCTAAATAGATTTATTTGTTTAAATTAAGTAACTTATTCATCTCTGAAGTTGAATTTCGATTAACAGATTCTCTACAACTGTGCTTGTTACAGTATAATCATAGTTATTAATACCACAGGTTTTAAATTAAAGCTTCTAAGCTTTTTTCTTCACATGACGTTTGTATGCATGCTAGAAAATTCTGTAGAATGAATAACACGAAGAGATGAACATGAAGAGATCAACTGCTGCTATTACAAGTGATACAGTTATTTCAGCTGCTGCTGTAATCGCAATCAATCGCCATGGAGTGGCTGCGAAGCTTTTCAGTAACACAAGTCGAGCAATATTTTACAAAGAATGCTCAACAAGAAGAACATAATATTGAAGAGTAATAAAAATCATTGCGAGCAGAAATGCCGATTACTGTTATCAAAAGCGATAATACGTCTGTGTGCAATCATCTATTTGTTTGGAAAAAGTAGACTATGGATAACTTGAAGATTTTTTATGTCTTGTATGCTTGTTATAAGTACATTATTATTGTATGTGTATTAGAGGTAGGCCTACATAGGCTAATGTTGGTATTAATCGTCTCGGATTTTGAATCAAGATCACTATTTATGATAAAAGGAAGAAAATCATGAACTAGAGATACGATAGTTTTACATAGTAGAAATACGATATATACATTTAATAGAAACAATAAGATGTATTACATGAATTGTAATAAATTCTCTATATTGAGAAAGGTAATAAAATGAAAATTTGAGAGCAATCGATTTTCATCACGATAATGTCCTGACTGATTTTTAAAAAACAATTATAGATTAACATTTTGTCTAGTTATAAATATGATATATCAAGCTAATAAAGTAAAATAATTTAAGTTTGACTAGAAAACCTGATGAAAGTTTACAATAAAGCAACAGTGTGTTTTTAATTGAGTTATTTCGGATCGCGTCGTAGCACAAACTAATTTCATGCCTCAGTGAATTGTGTGTTAGAAAGAGTCTCAACAACTGAATCGCTGACTGCTACTTAGAAAATCTTGTTAGGTTATGATTTTGGTCTGTTTAGCTGCAGTTTGAGCCTATTTATGATCACTGAACGTGCCTAAAATGCGATCATTCATTTTTGTGTCTTTTTTTGACAAAGTGGCGCGGGTTTATTAATAGTTTAGCTAGTTGCCCATCAATGAGTTGCTTTAATTTAAATATGAAAGAATTAAGACCTATATCGTCATTGATGAAAAGTATGTTACTATATGTATGTGTTGATATTTAGTACTCTTTCAAATAGGAAATAATATTATTTCTTTTATTTATTAAAAAAAGTATTATTACTATTATTCATTGCGTAATAAAATTCGGTGAGATTACTAAGTTTTAACTAATAAGAAAGTAACAATAAAGGTTAAAAAAGTGTACATTTAAATTTTTAATTTGCCATTGTAACGGCCTAAACATTTAAGAAATTTAACAAAATTATTGATTTGCAAACGCATTTAATAAATAATATAACAAGAAAAAATCACATGGATATTGCTAGTATACTAATTCGGGGAACGGACATTTCCCCCCCCCCGGACATTCCCTCTCTCCCCGGACAATTCCCCCCCCCGGACATTTCCCCCCCCCGCCCGTATATGAAGCCTTAAATGAGCACTTATATAATAATAATTTAATATTAATATATTTTTTATTGTATAATAATTATTGGATTAATGTTACAATTAAATAAAAATTATTTTTTTCAACTTAAAAAAAATTATGTTAAAAAATTATACATTTGCATTAGTCGTTTTATATTATTACTATTTTATTTGACTTTTAACTAGAAAATTAATCTAACTTATTAATTTTAATTAAAAATAAATTTTTAATACATTATTACAAATTTTATAAAGTTATCGTATTTCTCAGTATGTAATTATAAGACTTGGCCTACTTTTCATGTTTTTTTATTAACGTTTAAAGTTTTTTCCTCAACGTTTAAAACAAAAACATTTTTTTTTAAATTATGATTTTTTATTGGTTGTTTTGTTTTATAACTAGTTATATTTGATTAAAATGGATGATACTGCTTTTTTATTGTTTTTTACTATTCAATAAGTTTTAATTCAAAAATTATTTGTAATTAAAAATTAATTTTAAGTTAAAAATTAATTATTAATTTTTAATTGAAAACTAATTTTTAATTAGTTTTCAATTAAAAAGTTATTGTATTCTTTAAATAATACAAAAATATTTTACACTGAGAAGACATACAATCATAACACGTAACCTTAATTGAAACTAATAAAAAACTTTAACTAACTGCTAAATTACTAATTACTAAATTACTCAATTGGTCTGCCTGTAGTATCTTCCTAAATAATTGATAAGAAAACAATATATAAAAAGGGGGGGGGGGAATGTCCGGGGGGGGGGGGAAATGTCCTACACTCAAATAATCGACGTACAAAATTGCTCACTAAATTTCAACCAACTTGTTACAGAATTCTTGTCGACTATTATATAGTTTCAAATTTCAATTTTCAAGAATATTTCTTGGTATACATTCGATCGTGTCAAATACTTTGACAAGCTAATCCCCCCTTTATAAAATATCCGACAAAGTTCAGTCAACATTTAAATTAAATAAATCATTAAACCGAAGCATTTAGTCAACAGTTCATTCCACAGACGATTTCAACTCAAACATTCAACTCTAATGTAATATCAACATTGGACAAGAACTGACATAATATAACGTAAGCAGAATTTCACTGGCGAGAGACAAGGGGACAGTAAACAGGCAAACAAGGATAACAGGTTAAGTTAACATAGATTTAGATAAGGATTAGCTGCTGGTTATGTAACGATAATGCGAGATAATTCCTATCTAAACATGTTAAAATAAAAGATAAACTGATGTCAACTTTAACGTTTGTTGAAATGAAATATCTAACAGTAGCACTGTTTTGACACCTACTGAGGCTATTTCAATTAAATAATTATTGTTAAATTTAGTCTAAAGTTATTGTTCATAGTAAATTTATAAATTCTTAATTTATTCATTATTACTGATAAAAAATTTACTCAAAATTTACTGTACATAACAAATTAGTTTCTATATTATTAATAGTTTTTATATTATACAGATCTCTCGAGCAACTAATTACATAGCATAAAGTGCTGTAGTGTTACAACACATAGAAATTATATTAAAGAAATCTTTTGTTCGAGTTTAAAGTAAATTGCATAACTGATGGTACGAAATTACAAACTGCCCATTTTTCATCGCGTGTTTTCTATTGAGTGAATCTCTAAATACAAATGAATACATCGTGTAGGTCTAACTACAAATGAATACATCGCGTAGAGCTAAATACAAATGAATACGCAACAATGAATAGAGAGCTCGGCAGATGTCTTGTTATCATAGAGAAATTACATCATATCTGCCGCAAAATTAAAATTGAACGCAGATGTTTATTTGAAGAATAGAGCATAGAATTAGATAACAAGGAATGAGAGGGGGAGGGGGGGGGGTGTGAATAAAAATGTGAGTTAGCAAAGCAATGACTATATTTCTCGGTTATTAATGAAAATCATATAATTATTATTTATCTCTAGATTATCACGCTCAAAATAATTACTACATGTCTATAGTAGATATATGGATTTGGGAATATATTACTGTTGTTATGGGTCTATTGAGTAATCTAATGTAAATAGTATAATCATGTAAATATAATCAAATATATCATGTAAGATTGTTTGCAATATATTTATTTTAGAAATCTTAATTTTTCTATCTGCAAATCTCACGCTGAATTATAATGACTTGCATTTAAACAAAGTTTATTTAATGAAATAGAAAACATTAAAAAGCTAATCGAACTGTCACAACATTTCGGGTTAGCTGTTAATGATTATTTAACTTTAGAAATGAAGTTTTCGTGATAATAGAACCAACTATTTTCATAACATCCTGGCAATACAAAGCTAATAAGTCTGACACAAGACCCCCTAGCGGTTAAATAAATCTTTATGGCCGTTATATTAAGAGAAGTGGTGAATTCACAGCCGCGTCGACTTCTGGTCTATCTCGCCATAATAGCCAAGACACTAAAAGCTAATAAGGATGCCAGCTGTATAAGGTGTTAATTTGAGCGAAAAAATTGCTTGCTTTGTTGTGACCATGGGACTCGAGCTCCTCCGTGTCAAATTTAAAGTTTTTCAGATTGGTCCTTCATATGATGAGGTTCTATGCAATCTTTGATGGCTGTAAAATAATGCCTGTAGAAAGTATTAAGCTCTAATTAGAATCAAAAAGTAAAAAAATTAAAAAATGCCTAGAATCAGTTTTAATCGTAAATCTTATAAAAGTAAATAAGCTTTAGTAAATGCGCGTAATGTTTTATTGCCAACAGAGCTTGGTTAGATAGTGAGAGTTTTGATTTTATATGAAATTTCTTTCATTTTGTTCAAAAATAATAAAATATCTCATTAAGTTAAAATATAATTTGAATTTTTATATAATTAACTCTTTCGTTATTTTTCCTTTATAAGTAAGTTTAATCTCAGATTTAATCCAATAGCGTTTGATTTATTTTTAATAACTGAATGCCGCACACCCCCCGGAACAAATTAATCTTGCGCCCTTCACAGAAATGAAGAAAAGCAAACGCCCCCCCGCATTCCAGACATCCGTTTCAAGATCTCCAAACAAGTTCAAATCAACCAATCACAGAACTTCTTAGGGTTCGTTTCTTTATTTCATTGGTTGATGACTAAAATTGCAAATCCATTAGTGTTAGATAGATTTTCTAGCCCCTAGGGAGAAAGTGAACCGATGGATGTTTAATTATTACATTCCCTGAGTTAGGGTTAGGATTGAAACGCAATGTGTTCTAGTTGTAGCCAATAATCGCCCGCATTCTGTGGGCTTCGCTTCTACTTATCAGTTGACATGGAACACCTGCTGGGATGTTATTAATCTGAAGAAATAGCTAAGAAATAATGTAGGCATTGCTGCAGTTCGCTTGCTGAATTGTAATTAAAATGTAGCAGAAATGTAGTGAAAAGATTAGATGAAAAGTAATTTAGAAGATAAAAGTAATTTAGTAGGCCTAATTGTTTACAAACAGCCTTAGGTACAGGTCGTACGTAGGCCTTAAGCATAGACTTTTCAGTTACAAAATGAATGTCGAAAAATGGATTCTTTTATGAAATAAATACTATAGATCATCCCGATTTTGTTATATTAATTTAACTGAATTAAACTTTAACTTGTGAATTACACTCGTGCTTCAAGACGAGTATTTCTTCAATTAGTATTTCTCCTTATTAAAGATCTTTGTATTTCATTTACAGACGCGACTTGACAGTTATTTTTAAAAGAACTACGAATCGTCTACTATACACGCTGGATAGATTTATAATTTACTATACATTTATAATTTACAAAAATGTCCACAAATTTAATATCTAACGTTAATATCAACACAACGGAACTGTCCAAGCAGCTGCCCGCTGTCTGTCGCTGTCTGTTCGGCCCTGTCGACCACGAGGCAAACATCCGCGAACTGAAACGACTTCGAACAAATCTCGACGAAAAACAAACGCACAAATGGGAGTTTGATTTTCGTTCTGGTCTACCCAGCTCTCCTGACTCCAGGAGGAAATTTTATTGGATGAGATCGACAGAAAATGAAGATTACTCCTTTACAGATAAGATAGATAATAAATCGATGACGTTGAGCAATAGTTTTTTGACGTCAGATAAATCTATGACTACACGGGATCAGTTTTTAACGTCAGATAGAACGATGACGTCACGCGATACGTTTCTGACGTCAGATAGGAATGAAGACGAGTTAATGATGACTGAATCTTTCAACAATTCCTTGATTGATTTCGAAAGTAACACGATAAGGCAGAGAGTCAACGATACAGAAACAAGAAGGTATACGATCTGTGACGCGCAACAATTCTCAAGATCGGATAATTGGATATTCTCGACGCCCGTCAAGTCGTCGGAACGTTGCGATAACCGGAACGCGAAGACGCCGAAGTCGGAACGAAAGTTGCCGGTACAGGAAAGTCGTCTTCTCGCCCTGGTGGCGTCCCCGAAGCAGCCCCTGGTGGAACAGAAGAGAGTCGTGAGAGAGAGAAAGAGGAGAGCATCAAGTATGTTGATAGGTTTGTGTCTTGATTTTGTTCTTATTATGAATATGCTCTGTGCTAAAGTATAATGCATGCTTTTTATTGATATCATTTATTATTTCCGACTAGTTTGGCACAAAAAGATTCAAATTCAAATAAGTATCAATCGGTACAGAACGATTTTTACTCTAAAAAAGTTTGTACCGAATTCTTCTACAAGCAAACTTACATCCGCTTTGATTTTATCATTTGCATTTTTTCTATTTTTATCTAACTTATGTAGCAGTTGATGGTATAGGCTGTATATAAGAATTAACATGATTTAATAGATTAATTGTTTGATGTGGTTATAAATATTAGTTTTTCATAGTCTATAGATTATAATATTGAGTTAAGGTTTAATTTCAATGTTTCTTTCATTTTTGTAGTAAAATTTATACCTTATAGGCTTAATCATTAACCATGGAAGTTGAAGAATTACACATTAGTGAAAGCTTGCGACATAAAGATGAATTAGCACATCATATTATAAATACCGAAAATTTGTCTGTATTTATATTTAAAATTATACTTGTTTCAAAATTGAAAAGTCTCTAAAGTTGAATAGTGATATTAAATTATTATCTTTATATGGTGATTGAATTTAGATTATTTTCCGCGCAAGAAGCGAAGACAAAGTTTGATAAAACCAACAGGCAATACATTTCAACGACTGCATTAAAAATTCTATCAGGCTGCGTTCAAGTACATAAAAGTGGTATGTATAGCTTAATCATTTTTATACTATAGTAAAGAATTTTATAAAAATGTATAAAAATAAAAAGTAATTTTGTCAAAGGGTGTGGGGGTATAACCGTCCCATTTTAGGTAAAAGTAATTTTTTTGTGACGTTAAATGAATTTGCTTAGTGTTAAAACCCTCGTTGTGACGATTTAGTAAAAGTATAGCGCTTGGAGACACAAAGTAAATAAGAGGTTATCACATACTTTTAGAAGGACCCCCCCCATGTGAATTCATGGGTTACGTAACTGGAAAGAAATAGACTCTCACAAGTCTGATTGAAAGTATAAAAATTTGATCTAATATTGATGGGGGACATTTCCCCCCCCCAGAAATTTCCCCCCCCGGACATTTCCCTCCCCCCCCACCCG
>JAQIXG010000097.1:0-46547 GCA_034700105.1 Oconnorella tubifera
TATGTATATATAAATTCGAGTTAAATCTCGAGTTTGAGTTAAATCTAGAGTTCGAGTTCAAGATTTCGCTCAAGTTCGAGTTAATCTCGAGCTCGAGTTCAATTGAATCTCGAGTTCGAGTTAAATCTCGAGTTCGATTCAATCTCGTGCTCGAGTTTGAGTTAAATCTTGAGTTTGAGTTAAATCTCTTATAATTATACAAAACCTTGAACAAAAGAAAGTATAACTGTATTGCAAACACAAGTGAATTTACCCTGTCTGTTGGTTCTAGGTGGATTTTATATGGCAAATAGGCATGCTCTCTGAAGTAATCATATTTTCACAGCTAGATTTGTAATATGAAAAGAGGAAAAGTCATAAAATTTTAGGGCCCCATCTATAGCACTCCCATAGATACGGCAGTTCAGAAATTAAAAAGGGTAAATTTACCCACCTCGGCGGTTCTAGTGTTAATTGAAATCTTCAAGATCATTCAATCGCTTCATTGTTCATTGTATTCAATCTGATATTAATCTTTTTGCTAATATTATGCGAGTAATTGAGTTTATGTTTATTTTGACGTTTAGGCTCCAAGGCCTCCTAAACAGCCGAGTGTTCAGGACTTCCAATTCTTTCCCCCTCGTCTCTTTGAACTGCTAGATAAAGAAATCTACTTCTATCGTAAAACAATCGGATACAGGGTGAGCCTCTTCGCTGTTGAATTATAATTTTCTTATTTTTATGTATTTTCTCAGTCATATTGTGCCGTGCAATTAAAAGATATAATATGATTTAGTGGCCTTAGTGATTTAGTCCAATTTTGAAAATTTCTTTAAAGTATTGAGAAACTGAACTTGTATAAGATAAGTGTCATCATCATTACTGACTGATGTACTGTTAAGCATAAAGCTTCTGTTTTAATATCTAAAAACTGTATGAGCTTCAATCATGCATTGTGAGTGTATCAGAAAGTATCAGTTGCATTGAATATAACTGTAAACAGTTTAACTAGCTTGAAGCACAAACATTAACTTAATTTTAAACAGGGCATGTTATCAACTAATTTAATCAATCAACAAGATTCTACTCCTATGTAAACTTTCTCATCCTCATACTCCTAGAAATCATTAGCTACACTCTCTACTACTTCTATTCTCTCTACTTCTATCAGCCATTTTTTACACTGCTCAATTTTCATTCTACATTGCGAAACAGTAAACAGCCAGTATCACTCAAATATATTTTGTAACGTTGCACTATCTACAGGTCCCTAAAGACCCGGACCTTGGTACTGATGCAGAGCGCGTACGAAGAGAAGAACAGAAGAAAATTGATGACTCTGAACTTTTAAATGAAGAAGAAACAGCAGAGAAGGAAGAACTACTGAAGCAAGGTTTCTCTAATTGGAACAAAAGGGACTTCAATCAGTTCATAAAGGCCAATGAGAAGTACGGGAGAGACGATATTGAAAGTATTTCAAAGGAAGTGGAGGGAAAGACACAGGAAGAGGTTTCAGTTTTATTTAACTGTTAATATTGGATCATTAATTTATTCAGTTTAAAAAGTTATTGTTTAATTCTCTATCTTAGATGTTTCATTTATTTTGACGGATAGTTTTACTAATGGATTTTTAAAAAGGTTTTTGTGGCTCACGGTAAGGCTATTGTTATTTATTGTTAGAGTAATATATTTAATTATAATTTGCAATTTTATTATTTTGTGTCTCTCTTGGACGAAGAACTGTTGCGTAATTGGGTCAATCAAGCACTCTCATATAATATAGATTTATTTCATTTTCATGCGCGAATGATTTAAAAAATGATTTGGAAAAACTCAGTATATATATATAGAGTGTACTATTGTGAAAGTTATTATCCACAACACATGTGATCTATTATAATGCTTTTAATTGCTGAATTTTAATTAAATTGTTTTATTTGATGTTTGATTTAGGTGATGGAGTACTCGAGTGTGTTCTGGGAGCGTTGTAATGAGTTGCAGGACATAGAGAGAATCATAGCTCAAATAGAGAGAGGAGAGACTAAGATACAACGTCGCGTTAGCATCAAGAAAGCTCTCGATGCTAAGGTTATCTCAGTTTACTCTTGTTGTAATTTGTAGATTATTTTAGCATTGACTTAAAACTGTAGAAAGTTTAAAACTTAACTGGAAAGATTAATTTAGAGGCATTGTGGAATGATATAGTGGAATAATTCAATTTTGTTGGTATTATTGAATATAATTAGTGTAGAAGAGTGTAAATTTTAATATTTTTAAGAGAATTTATATCTTTGTGCTATTGTGATATGACTTTAGTATTATGTGCTAGTGTGACGTCTCTTCATATGTGGCTCTTTGTAAAGTGGTTTAAAAATGATCTCTAATTATTATAAAATTACTTCATCGCAAATACATTAAATACTATTGATTTTAATTTCTTATTGACTTAATTCGCAGTTAAATAGCTTATAAATAGCAATAAATATACTATTAATATTTGAAATTGTAATTATCTAATTTAATTCGCTTTTCTTTATTTAATTTATATTTCTTATACGTATTATAATAATTATACCAACTTATATCCTTTAATGATTATAACAACTAAAATTATTAAGTATTTCTTTCTCATATTTTGATAACGTTAAATTTCTCCTAGATGGCTCGCTATAAAGCTCCGTTTCATCAAATGCGAATCATCTACGGGACAAATAAAGGCAAGAACTACACGGAGGAAGAGGATCGTTTTGCTGTCTGCATGTTGCATAAGCTTGGCTTTGATAAGGAAAACGTTTACGATGAGTTACGTGCTGCAGTTCGTCAAGCGCCACAGTTCAGATTTGACTGGTTCATCAAGTCTAGAACTGCCATGGTAAATATATTTGTTTTTTAATTTAAAATAAGACTATTAATAATATTTATGAATTATATGTTCATTTTGAATTATTAATTGAATATTGATTGGTAAAATGAGCGAGTTGATCACATTTTTTGTGTATACAATTCTCTATAGAATATTGTTTTGCATGATATGATTAATAATGTAATTTGAAGGTTATTTAATAGTAATATATCTGTTAAATTTGTATCAAATGAAGCAATGCAGATATTGGTTAGTTACATATTTAATATAGACAAGCAGTCTTTCTACATGTAGATAGCCTGGCTTGTTTAGGAATTTTGAATTCTCGAGTCGATGTTTTATGCTTTCAATTTGATCACAATGCCTTAACTCATTTGATTTTTCATTGTCAAAATCAGTTTTGTGTTGACCAAAAATTGTATGATTTTCTTTAAATTTGAATTATATTGAATTTTTGCATGATTATATTTAGGAACTTCAAAGACGTTGTCACACACTGATCACATTGATTGAAAGAGAGAACATGGAACTAGAGGAGAAAGAAAAAGCTGAAAGAAAGAAGAGACCTACACCTAAGTCTACCATTCAAGCGAAGGTTCATTTCTTTCTTATTACTTAGTAAATGTTTATTTTAATTATTTAGTTCAATTTTAAGCAATTTATGGCATATATAAGCTGAAAGCTGGCAATATAGACAGATCTATTATCAGTTTATGGTACATTTAATCTGGCAATGTGGCTAGATACATTACAGCTTGTGAATCTCAAACCTGGAGCCTTTTGATTGAAAGATTGATGATATAAAGACTCCGCTAACTTGTATAAATTGAAATCAGATTTAATGTGATATTATAGCTTGTATTGTTTAATTTTTTATTTAACATTTTATTTTATTTTAATTTTAATTTTAATTAACAGCAGGCTCAGAAAAGAAAGGCAGATAATACACCAGAGCCGAGAACAAACAATCAAAAGAAAAGAAAATAAGCAGATCTTTAGACTGACTCTCTCTCTCTAGTTTAGACTGTTTAGTGAATATAATAGATGTGTTGTGACTTGCGATAGAGAAATAAGAGCATTCCAAGTTTAGAAGATTATTTCAGAAGAATTAAAAAGTTATAATTAAGAAAAAAGAGTAAAAGCAAATGCTTTTAATTGGTCATTTGATGTAAAAGTTACAAATGAATGTAAATTTTCACTTTTATTTTGACTTTTTGAATCTTCAAAGATGATTTTATCTTGTACTGATTACCAGTTGTTTAAAATCAGTTTGAGACTATTAATTATTATTGTGTTGTTTGTAAGTGCTGAGAGTTAAACATTTATTGAATATATTTGAGAAATATTCATTACTGGTTTTATGAAAAAGAATTGCATCATTGATTTTATGAAGACATTTGCAAAATTGAATGATACTAAGCTGATTTAACAATTGATGGACTATATTGAATAAAATAAATTATAAATTTATTTAAAATCGATATTACTTGTAATTCATTACATTTTTATAATAAAATTATTTGCTAGGATTAAGTAGTTGTGATGGTATATATTGTATCATATTAAAATATTTGCTTGACATAATCTTATGGCAACATAATATATCATGTTTATCTGGAATTTTAAACCATATTAGATCTAGAGGCGCAGTAATTTATATCGAATAATTTTGAACATATTGTAAGCCCCCTAATTTTTGAAGGAATAATTCAAGAAAACAATTTTCAGACATAATCGACAGCGAATCGTGCATGGATACCAGTAATAATTATCTTCCTGAATAAAGTGAAATAATATTCTGTAGATGCTCTTTACAAGATAGCTTTCAACCAAGAACATCAAATTGATCACAAATGACAAAAACTGATCTTCAACAAAATTTCAAAGAAGTAGTATTTATGTTTCATTTAATATGCAAATAGGTCAACATATCTTTTAATTCTATTGGTCCAGCTCCGCCAATCAGCGTTACTTAATCTGCTAGCCTGTAGTACTATAATTCAATATTACTATATTTAGCAAAACTGTATCAAATAATAAAATTCCAAAAATTATTCTCCAACTCGTTTGATAAAATTATCCAATAGAAATTAAATAATTAAACTATACTTAATTTGTGTTTCTTTACTTAATGTCTATTGGCTAGAGTATGAGAAATTTCAGGTTTTACCTCAAATCATTGGCTAACGGCGGTATCTTGATAAATCTTCAACAATCATCTTGTAAGTTGACTTTTTTCTTCTTTTACATTGATTCATTTTCCCCGATCTCTTCTCCAATAGCTTCCAACATCATTTCTCTAAACCTCTGCAATTTCTATATTTTTCCTCCTTTTTGGAGTGCATCAAAAAATCACATCAAATCGGGCACCTGTCACAGCGCCCTATATTATAGCGTTATACAGCGCACTGCCTATGCTAATCTTAGCTTGCAATATAACTCAACTTTGACTCTAAATAAAATTCTAAAACGGTACAAATTTAAAATTCCTTTGATGCAGTAATTTTACTTTTATTGATTCCTTGTTTGATTTAAAATTTGAACGCGATCGATGCGATAGATTTTGAGAAAATCGATTTTTATTTCGTTTTGCTTTGTTATCTATGCCATTGCATTACGTGTTATGCTAGCTATAATGGTAGTATAACACATAAGACTCCATTGAATCCTATGATAAAATACTCCATGTTAACGCAGTATTGTAATGTATTGGATGCGTGGTATATACAGGGGATCCGACAAGTCGATTCAAACGCGAAGGGCGCGTGGCATTTTTTATTTCGGGGGCGGCAGATCGTAAAAAGAATGATTTTTATGGGCACTTTCATTCATCAAGGTCACAGCAAGTGACGCGGAGACGAAATTTAGGTCGACAAAGTGAGACGCCATTTTAAGCTGGCTTCCATTGCATTGTATTGAATACTGTACGTTGTATGTTATATAATGTAATGATATTATATGCTTCATTGTACAAAATTTATGGATAAATAATGTAAAGCAAATGATTTTATATTATTTATTCGTTAGTAAGGTGTTAGTTAAGGATGTGCAATATATATTGTGGGCTGTTTTGATGAGTTTGAGACAAAGAAATTGCATTGTTGTAGTTTTATGCTTAAGGTTAATGTTGCAGTAGCAAATTATTTGTGGCTGAATGTTGTGAATTTTATGATCACGTATACTTTAATTCTTTTAGTTACGAAATAATATTACGCGTTAAATTGTGATCATGTATAATATTATGTACATGCCAATGGTGCACTGAGTATTTAAAGTGGTATCTCTTTAATTTTTTTTGTGTATTGTTTTAACTTGGTAAAATTTTTAATTGACCAGCATTTAGAAGTAGCAAGTATATATTGTTTATCATCATTTCTTATTTAGTCTTGAGATTACTATTTCTAAACTCAATATGCACCCCTCCTACAACGATGATGATGGTAACTTTCTGGAAGCTAATGATGGATCTATGCTATTATTTAATTTATTATTTTATCATTCTTTTCAGTCAGGATATCGTCTTCTGAATTTACACTCTTATTGTATTCAGAAATTACAAATGAATTTTAATTATCATTTTGTGTATGATGCAATACTTTTTTGTGTCATTATTTGTGTATTATTATTAGTGTTTTTATTTGCGTCATTACTTTTATTTCTAGTTAAGTACAAGTCAGTGTTAGTTCAGTTTTGAATCAAGATGCCTAAAGAAAGCAAGCCGCGTGGGAGAATGTCATCATACGCGTTCTTTGTCCAGACGTGTCGTGAAGAACACAAGAAGAAACATCCAGGAGAGCAAGTTGTCTTTGCTGAGTTCTCAAAGAAGTGTTCGGAAAAATGGAAGGTCTTATAAGCAGTCATTTATTTTAATTATTAAATCAATATTATTTAATTATTGAGTTTTCTAGTTGAATTTTGAATTTACAAACAGAGGTTAATTTAAAATCCAATGTGAATATAATTGATGGGACATTTTATTTAAGTAAAACAAGTTTACAGCAAGTACAATAATTTAATGTATATATGTTTATATTCATTAGAATAGTAGGCTAGTAAGAATATATAATATTATATGCATGATTGTAAAAACAACACGAACACCTCAAAATGCAATTCATTCTAAAACTGAAATTATTTGCGAAGGAGTGAAAATGAGAAGTTTACCAGAGGTAATAACAATATATTTAAAACTGGATTAGTAAAAATGCCTAAGACTGAAAAGACATAACAGGATTTACATAATTTACGTGTACATCATTTTTAGTTTAGAATATATATTTAAGATACTTTGTATCTGAAACAATCAAGTTTTAGTGATGAATTAATGCTAGGCAATGGTAGGTAAGGAGAAGAAACGTTTTGAAGATATGGCTGAGAAGGACAGAACCAGATACGAGCAGGAGATGAAGACGTTTCAGCCAGGCAAGGGAGGCAAGGCCGGGGGCAAGCGAGCCAAGAAGACGAAGGATCCTAATGCGCCCAAACGATCGCTGTCAGTTTTAATTTTTATGATTCTATCATTTCTTTCTTATTACTTAATATCTGGAATAAAAAATCTACATCGGAATAAAATTATGATTTGTGAAGGGTATTGATACTTTTGTGTACGGATATATTAATATTGCTATATTGTTAACAATAGAAATAAGTACTGTGTCAATACTGTTAATAATAATTTTGGTTGAGACTTATGTTTTTTTTTAATTTTGCAACTTTCAGTAGACAGTTTGAAGTTTCCGTATTGATTTTTATTTTCTTTATTTTAATTTCTTAATCTATTCATATAATAATTAATCTAAGTTATATACTGTATAACAACTTGTCGAGGTAATAAATACTTTTGAAATAAATGTTGAATTGTTTTTAAGACTTCAGTTTTTTCTTTTGAACACTTTTAGTTCTGGATTCTTTTTCTTCTGCCACGAGGAGAGACCCAAAGTGAAGGCCATGTACCCGAGCTATGGTGTGGGTGACATTGCCAAGGAGCTGGGCAAGAGATGGGAGGTCTGCCAGAACAGACCAAAGTTTGAAGCACTGGCAGCTAAGGATAAACTCAGATATGAGAAGGTTCTTTTAACCATATTATATGAATGATGAAGATATAGCTGTCAATTTTAAGCACCTTACTAAAGGTCGCAAGTAGTTAGAGTAATAGTGAGTTATCCGGGATTCAAACCTATCGATTTCAAATCCGGCGCTCTAACCACTCTCACGGACCTTGACATATATGGTATAATATGGTAATATATGGTATAATAAGATATTTTAAGTTATAATAGTAATTAGGCTGCTCTACCATTATATTATTTATCAATGACTAATAATGAAATAATATTTCTTAGTAAACTGTATTGGTAAACAATTAGTGATGATAATTTTTCCTTGTTGAATTATCAGGAAAAGGCAGAGTACCAGTCAGGTGGTGCAAAGAAAGCGAAGGTGGATGCTCCGGCTGCTGCTTCAAACGCTGCGGAAGATGATGACGATGATGAAGAAGATGAAGAAGAAGACGATGAGAGTGATTAAGCCGTTTTGTTCTTTGAAAACATCTGTGGCAGCAAAAGAACGTAGACTGCAATTACATAGCGATATGAACTGTTGAAAATTTAATGTACATAATATTATGTTATTTAATGTTGGTTCACAATCAAACATTTGACTTTGTATTGTTTATCATAATAGAAGCTAATTGTTTTCTTAAATTAAGTTTTGCTTGTAATTAATAGTTCTTTAATGATGAGAGACTTTAATCCTGTTTGAATCTATTGGTTATGTGCATTGTAGAGAGTAGTCAATTAATTTGATAAGTTGCTTTCTGCCTGTTGATTAACAGGTCAAATAATTATAATCTAAATTGGTTTTTAATTATTTCATTTATTTATTTCTACGATCTAATGGTATATACTGCTATAATTTGTTTCATGATAGGATTATTGATGCAAAGGGACTATGTTGAACTTTTATATTTCAAATGTTTATACTGAATTGTATTCATTTCTGAAGCTATATCGTCACATATTGTAACGCAAGAACTCTGTCTGAGCTGATCTACTGTTAGTAAAACTGCTATCTACTGATGATAGGTTTTCTATGACAATTATTCATTAATGCATGGTTGCAATGCTAGTTGCCAATATTTTTACAGTTAATGTAATTATTTTGATTAAGAGCTATTTGTCTAAATAATATATACTACAAGAAAGTTAACTTCACGCAAGTTAATCGTAATTTTGTTGTACGAAAAATTAATGCTACGATATTGTAGGTATTAATCATGCACTTTTCTTTATCTATTGAACTAGCAATAATACTAGATCAAGTGGAGACATACTTTTATTTGGTAAAAAAAGAAAAGTAAAAAATAAAGAATATACATAACTATATACGAGTTTAGTCAAATGCAACAATGCATTGATTACTGTTAAACTATTTAATAGCAACATTAAACTTTATCAATTCATGAATAATAAATCACAAATTTGAGTACAGTAACATTCTTATTATGTGATACAGCATCATAAGTGATATTATAATATATTATCAGACAGATATTAGAATGTTTTCTAATTAAACTTCTTCATTCAAAGTTTTACCCTTTTGTAATCTAATAATCAAAATATACTTTCTTCGCTGTGAAAACGAATTAGAATAAACTTAAACTCTCTAATATACTAGTGTTTATACTGTAACTATTCATAAACAGAAATTATATCAACCATATGGAAAAGTCTGAAACGGAATATAATAATTATTATTATGACCAATTTTGGCGCGATCTAAACAAACTTTATGAAAATATTATCCAAACAGAAGTGCTAGTAAATGACAAAGGCGCAAACTTAAAGAAAAAGAAATAATAACGCAACTAATTAATGCAGTGCTATTTTTACATCATAATATAGAAACTAAAACATTAAATAATAACAATAACATGACCGGCATGCTGAACGCCTGGCTAAATTGCCACACTGACAAAAGAATACAGCTCAACAAAATAGACATTCACTAATCTTCAAAAAGATTGAACAATATCTGTGCACGTAAAAAAACATATCGGACGGATGGAAAAATGAAAACATAACGTTCTCAAATTAGAAAACGTGTCTCAGACGAAATAAGATTTAATCGAAATATGTTTTGATTAGATTTGTAACTGAATGTTTAACATTTAAATAAAAAAGTAAAAAAACATTGATAATGTAACTACCGCTAACTGATAATTTATTATCTTTATATTAATATTATGAGATCGCAATTTGTACCAGGCCTTAATGTTGACAAGACATGATAGAGTATAAATTGGCTAAATATTATAATTAACAATCACTCTTTGATATCATACCCTAGTAATAGATAATTATTAAATAAATAATGTTAAGCAATATGAAAGTTCTGCCCTTTAACGCGTACTCTATCATGTTATACAACAACGCCGCATTTATGAATTCAAATATTAATAGAAAGCTCACAAAATACATATAAATTGCAAAACGAATATTAAAAATAAATGTCAAAGTCTTTTCAATTGTTCTAAAGTATTGTTCATACATTATTCACACATAATTCTTTTTACAAATTAAACTAGTAAACATTATTTTGAAGAATACCTATAAATTTCTAATAGTATTTATACAGAAAGTAAAAAATTACATAAATTAACCAGCAAAAACAAATTTAAAAATATCGTAGTAAATAATTTAAACAGTAAAAAACGATTACAAAATTTACAAAAATTAAGAATGAAATAACTTTTTGATATATATAATACAATAAAGCCTTATTTTCAATTTTCTGCACAAAACAATCATTCAAATCAACTGCGGCTGCAAAACACACAGCATCTACAGATTTTATGAAATTTTTCAAATCAAATACTTTCACATGTTTGGTTCAAAATAAATTTAGAATTAGGACAATTTTTGAGATATATAATACCTTATTGTTAAGTCTGAAAATGAACAACTTTAAATGAGCCAGTATTATTATTTAACAAACCAGACCCTTGATTAATTTAACGTATATTATCAATTAAAGGCATATCTATGTACAGGTTTATATTAAATGTTACGCTTAAGAAATATTTGATGCCTGACCATTATATTTACAGCAAGATTTTAGATCTACATTTAGACCAAGAGAAAATGTCACTTAATCCAATTTTAAGACTTTAATACACATTGATGATAGTGCATCATTAAATCAATGGCTCTGGTGCTTAAATCAATGGCTCTGGTGCAGAAGTTATAAATACGTTGAAGTTATAAATTATCAGTTAAGCTAATGACGCACTTATACAGTAATAGTGTATAAGACCAGTCTCGCAAAATGTTTACATAATTGTACAATAGTTAACTAGCCACTGCCTTAAAAACAGATAAAAGGCTAGATCAATTAACTTCAGTTTTTTAGGCAGCCTAAGCTACCACTGCCTAACTATTTCTAGTCTCACATACAATCATTTTAATTTAAATTTCAAAGAAATATTCATTTATATTCACAATTGCACATCTAGATGAAAAAAGTACTTTATACGTATCTCCTGATATTCATAATTAAACCGTAATGATTTAAGCCTATTAAGTTTCGATACACTTGTACACAGAAGGCAAATACTGCAATAAACTTGTACCATCTCAGACAATGATAGACTGGGTAACATCAAGGCGTTCACTTCTAAGGCATAAAATACTGTAGTGAATTCGGAGTGCGATGAAAAACAAGTCACATACACAACTAGTGTCCTGACAATGAAGAAAACGCGACATTAAACGGCGCAATATTACACGGAGTAGTCTGATGAACGTGTTTCACACACAAATTTCCCTCAATCTGTAAAACAAGATTTATTAAATATCAGCTTGACGATATCATGAATTAAATTTTGAAAAAGTTCTTTAAAATCAATAAGCATTGAAACAATAGTGTCTATGGAATTTAGTACAATTTATTAACCAGGAAAATTAATAATCAGCAGCAACTGTATTCTCAGGCATTTAATATTCAGAAATTGAAAGAATTTCAACACTACAAAAGTACAATTACGGCTATAGTATTTAAAATACTATACTTCTTACATTTATAACTGAGCTTCTTTCAATTATAGTTAGACTGTTCAAAAATATTCAATACTGTAACTATATTTTATTTCAATTATTCAGAATATGAATTTCAAAACTTCAATTGATCTGTATTTGAATCTTATATATTTTCTTTATAAAATTTCATATTAAATGAAAATATTTACTGTGAGATAATAAAGCTATCGGCGCAGAAAGTTGAACAATGAAAGTCTCTTAGGAGAGGGAGATGCAATCAACATTGGCACTTGATTCTTGTGAGTAACGGATATCTGCAATGTCAAATGTGTAGCAATAATGTAATAATTACAGTTTAAAATAAACAATTTAAATCCAAGAAAATTTACTGTTCATTTGTATTATGAAAGTAAATTCAACTTTTTTTAAATTTTTCTTTGAAATGTAAAAATGTGATATAAAATTTGTATGAAAAGTAAAAACATAACACAAATAGATTTTATGACAAGGAATATTAATCGTGAAAAAAGAATAATTAATTGATTAATTATGAGATCAGGGTTTTAATTCAACAAATTCATAAAATTACAAAATTACAGAAACATGCAAGCCACAAAAAAGAATTTAAATTACAGAACTTACAGTACATGGAGGCTGCATCCAAGGCTCTCCATCCATTTGCATTGGAAATCTTTGTCGAGTTCTACAGTAAATAAACTTTATTTAAAAAAGTATAAATAACAAAATTACTATCATATAAAAGAACTGTCCAAAAATGAAATTTAACAAATACATCAAGAAATGTACAATTTCAAAAATAATTCAAAGTGAACTCGCAGTCCAAAAAAATCATTAGTATATCTCTTGGTTTACTTACTTTCATCATTATAACTTGTTTTCTCATTTCAAGGCTATTTTATTAAAGAGACATATTTCATTTAGTTATTTAAAATCGAATTTTTAAATAAGAACAAGAATGTACCTAATAACAACACTGGAGCATTGAGCAAGACGTCGGCCAGCCTGCATGCCACCTTTTACTTGAGCAACGTGTATCGAGTTTTCTAAGCCAATCACCTCAATCATGCAATCACCAACGTCTGAAAATAGCAGCGATTGTATCAACTTTGCTGTCAAATATGACTTTATGACTGGAAAAAGATTGTGACATTAATAATACCATACAGACTTGTAGTCAGTCACATTTTGCTAGCAAGTTCAGGCCATTTTATATAAATTAAATTTAAAATTAAGAAATTAAAGCTTAATGTTTAGCTTTTTTTCAACACACACTTTTCAAACCCCTCAGCTCATATCCAGCAAACTACTTCACAAGCAAGTTTCATCTAAATGATCAATATTACTTTGAATAGCAAACGAGAGATCCATAGAGGACATGCTCCCGGATGAATATTCTCTATCTTTTTCTTTTTTAGCAGATTTGGCAGAACGGTTTTTCTTCTTCTGAGTTGGTCCATCACCCCAAAGATTTGACCCACCATAGATGCTGGGAATATTGAGCAGAGCTATGCCTTCTAGTGATGGACCATTGCCAAGATCAAGAGCGCATCCATCACACTGTATTTTAATATAGTTGTATTTCTTCCTTATTTGCATTGACTACTAAATATTGATTAGTAAAGTACATAATGGTCATTCAGATATCTGCAGTTATCTTAGTTTCTAATCAGTAAATTTTTTATTCAAAATTTGATCACTGTATAGTTAATTGAATAAGACTAGAGAGTTAGCTTTATTTCAGTAATCTGTAAAATCTTAATTACTTATCATTATCAGTCCATAACTTATAAATTATAAATTGTAGATAATATTTTATCATTTTACAAAATGAACATTTGGGTATTAATATAAATTAGATTCATAATAAAAGCTTAAAATTTTATAAAGCATTATGTTATTTTATAACATGAATAACTTTCTTCCAAATAACATTTATTTATAACGTTGTAAATAAAATTGTATAATCTTATTTATAATCTTAAAAAACGTATAATCTGCACTATACACACCATTATATCAATGTTTTCATGCAGATTTTTACACGTTGAAGCCAATGTCTCAGACGTTCCACATTCAAAATACCAAATCTTGTTTCTAATTCTAAATAAAAATAACTAATTATCTAAGTTATTTTTATTTTATGACATATCATTATCATCAAAATTAATACAAAATTTCAATTTCATGTATTAACCATATCAAAATAAGATCTTCATTCTATTGGATATTATCAATTAAAACCAAAAGGGTATAAACAATTACAATTAAACAATTATAATTAAAGCAATTTGAAACAATTACAGATTGTATACAATCTGTATAGAATAAATAGCCGCTTTATTTACCGGCTATTAAATTTTTCTGGATGTTTTTCACGCATCACATGAAACCGTCGCGCAATAGATGCATCGACACCGATAGAGAAATAGTTATTAATGATGTTATACGGGATTGTATCTCCTTTATCGATACCATCAACGACATCAGGGCTACTGAACTCAATCTGCCATCGATCCATCATAAGAACAGTCGCTCGACTGACTCTATTCACTATCTTTACTAAGTTCTCTCCCTCATAGCCTGTAAGGAAAAAACACAGAGACTTAGATCTATAAGAATTATTAAATCAAGACGTGTACTGAACAACAGAGTAGATTGAGATTGATCTGTACAAAATCATGATACCTAGAATCAGATGTGAATCATATTGTGTTGACGATGTATTAATATTTGAAGAGACAATTATTTCGAGTTACACTGTATCTTTAACCTATCCGTACATCTAGTAATAAAAATCAATAAATAAAAGAGAAAAAAAATCCGCTACTTTTTCTTTGAATAATTACTATAGTTAAGCTGTCGATATAGCAGAAATTATAATTCTAATTCAATCAGTGCTCCTCAACAGATTTGTATTGCTAACTACAAAATTAAACGTTACAAAATAGAATATGAATATCACTTGACAACTATTTCTTGCAAAAAATAGCAAACATCTTGATTTAAAATGCCTAATTTAAACAAAATAAAATGCAAATTAGAGGTATATTAAATATTTAGATAGTCATGATGTGAGTTAAACTCACCGCCTCCCCAGCGCAAACATCTTGCAAGATCATTTCCAGTTCCCAGAGGAAGAACAGCAACAGGAGGACGTTCCACAAAGTTTATTTTATCTAAAAGTCAATACACTGTAGATATAACATTAAATAAACTAATTACAATCCATAAAATTTAATATAAATGCAATTTCAAAACATCAAAAAGCATCAACAACTTAATTTTCAGAAAACTGTGTCAAAAAACTTCAGGCTTAAATTTTCATCCAAGACTTTTCAGAATTATTAGCAAATCATTTAATACTTTTTGATCTTACATTTTATATAGGGATTTTCAAACAAAAATTACGAGATAATTAACGATAGTACCCTAGATCAAATAAACAAAGATTATATAAAACAACAAATACACAATGTACCCATTGCATCAAGTAACCATCCAACTGTTCCATCACCTCCACAACACAAAACTCGGAATTTTGGAACGTCTTTAAAAAACTGCAACCTAAAACAAAATATCGAATTAAATAAATTGAAATATTTGTCGATAAAGTATATAAAGATTTAAATCCTAAATTATTCAATACTCATCAAGCTAAAGGATGAGTAATATCTTAGCAACACTACAAATCTTCTCTCAGTATAAATAATATCTTAAATTATGAGAAAATTCATAACTGTGAATTAAAATTACTTACCCACCCGTTGGTCCTTCCTTGATTAAGTTATAGACCTGTCTGGGATTCAGTAAGTACTGAAACTTTCGTAATATTCTAATGGATACAAATAAAATAAATTATCAGCATTTCAAAGTAATACTATGAAATAATAACATTAATCACTATTAATTTAAAGTCAAAGTATCATTAGCTGTCTTTGAGGATGATCATAAGATTTAATTTTTATCAATTTTATCTTTGGTAATACTTGTTCATAATTTGTAAAATATACACAAGATAAAGTCAAAAAGCGAGATAAAGAAAAGGAAAAGACAGAGGTAACAAGAAAAGTGTAAATAGAAGAGACATCCACCTTGTCCCTTGCTTGCCACCACTCTTAGGATTGACAAAGACTAGTAAAGGAGTTGTATCAGGCACGGGCGTGATCTGGAATGAACTGGAACTCTGCGTAAAATAATGAAACAAATAATAATTACAACACAGTGCATAAGAAAAAATAAATAAAAGTAAACAAACAAATAAGATTAAACTTTACCATAATAATTAGAATTAAAATAGCTTATTAAAAATTGCCTTTCAGCAAATCTAACATCCACTACCGCACACTACAAAATACACATGTACAATAGAAAGATTCAAGAAAAACCCACACAGTATTATTAGAGATATGCAATACGTGAAGGCTTAAACGAAGATATATGACAGTATGACAACTCGTGACAAAATTACAACTACGCCCGATTTATATAAATATAATATATTACTTTACCTGAAGGTGACTTGAAGACATGGCCTCAAGATTTTCAGAAGAAGACTCTGACCGACTAATTTCCCGTTTATCTCGAACTTGTCGTTCCTGTAGGCGTCCAATATCGTTCAAATAAAGTTCAAATAAAATTTGATCAGATTTAAACAGATCTTCCAAGTAAATCAATCTAATTTATCATCACAAATTGCATATCCGCATGGAATTTCAATCAATCACGCTGCCTCCCTATATATCTCTCCAATTAATCAACTTAACATTGAAAAACTAAAAATCTATTCTATGAAAAATATAAATATTCACTAAATATTTGTTTATAAACTTTAGCATAGTTAGCGGGCCGTTTGCCTAATAACGAAAGGTCATGCGTTCAAATCTCAGCTAGTTCATACAGGAAATTATAAAAACATCATAATACTTAAAATATTGGAATATAGATGAATGCTACTGTGAGAAACTAAGTGCGTTTTTAATTAGCTGATCTCATTATGCTATGTGAAGATTACGCATTAGTGAAGATATTGAACGCATTAGTATAAAACGGTATGATAGCTTTTTAAGCATGGATCTTTACATGCTTGATATATACCTATAATAATCTGCCAATTACTATGAATTCAACAAAAATACTGCTAAAATTTGAATAAAAACAATAAGAAAAGAATGTAAAGATGAGAAATAAAGCTTAACATTAATATTAATCGTTGATATATTTGCTAAGTTTACCAGGACGGCAGGACAGATGGCAGTGGGAGGCAGAATGTGTTCGTGAAATTCACCAAAGTCACACTCAGGCTTTATGAGTGATACGCATTTGTTATGCAGCTGAACAAGAAAAAATCAACATGGACAAAATTTAAATGTAAAATAAATGCAAATCAACTGAAATAGATCCAAATACTAATAAATAACAAAAAAACAGTGCACAACGCACTATTATGGCTTTGAGGTTTTTATGATTTTAGGATGAACATTAAAGCAAACACCAAGTAAATTTCTATACAATAATTACCATAAGAAAGTTAGATCTAATTATAAATATATCAATCTTGGAGATACAATATTGTTTATTTTAAGCAGCTTTAGTTAGAAAAAACAACAACAACAAGAATCTTAAAACCATAAAAGCAAAGTCAATTTATAAGTTAAACATAAATGTCTTTTTAGTTATACAAACTAAAAAGACACTGGAAATTATATAAGCAATGTATTATTAATATGTAGCAACAGTTTATCAATACAAAAAATTACATACGGTCCGCTGACACCATCGACAATGAAGGCCAGGAAGACTGTTGTTGTAAGACTTTATAGAACTTTTACACTTATCACACTTTCCTACACAGTTTCCTTCTACCCAATGATGATTCATTGTCTAAAAAATTGAAGCACAAACAAATTTCTTTCCGTTAATATTAAAAGAATACATAAATAGAGTTATAAAACAATGCAAATTGAGATACTTATTTTAGCTTGCAGAGCATTGACAGCATTAATGAAATAAAGCCAAACTCAATAACCAATATGTTTATAAATGATCTTTCTTTTAAAAAACTTTCGAGAAGAAATTGTGACAAAAAGGCTACAAGAAATATTAATTTAAAGAGCTTTTAATGATGTGAGAGTTAAATGAAAGATACATCCCACTCAAACAAGATAACAAATGACAGAACTTGAGATAAAAAATAAATTTACAATTAAAAGCTAAAAGAAACACATATTATAAAATATCATCAAATAAATCAGTCAAAAAACAAAACAATTGGTAAACAGTACAATAATTAGAAAAAACAATTAGAGAAAAAAATTAACAGTCAACAAAAGTATGAAAGAATGTGGATTATAATGATGAGGGTAAATATAATATAAGCAGTAAAGTTTTATACTCACTGGAGAGGCTTTCTTAGACTTGACATAAGTAGCTATGCAGCATGCAGGCGCTTTTGCAACGCAACGTTCGTGAACAGTATACTTACAAACTATAAAATAAATAAACAATGTAGTCTAGAAGCAAAAACTTAGACTTAAACCAAGAAGCAACTTTCCTTGAAAAAAAACAATATATTTGTGATTAAGCGATTTTTAAATATTTAGTTTGATATTCTGTAGTTAATCATCAGGCATCTTAATCTTAAGTTTTATATAGATTTATAAAAATCATAAAAACATCAATTACAGAAATTTAAAAAAAACTGTTGCTCTAGACAGAAGATTATAACAAAATAGTATAAACCCATAGGATTCAGATACTGACTGCAAAAAATACTGATACAGGTTACTAGCATTGGGCAGAGTTTATTTAGAAAAGACAACTAATAATTTCTTATATAATATTTCTTATATGAGTTGTTTATAAATATAAGAAGTAGAGAGAATGATTACAAATGCAGCAGAGTCCTTGTTTGCCAAAGCCCACAAGTAGATTCAAGCAGAGATTACAGTAAGCAGGTTTACTGAAATGTTTCAAATGCCACGAGTGAGTACCATCGTCTTTTACATTCTATACAAAAATATAATTTGTTTCAATTTAAGACTGCTGTGCGAATTATTCTTACAAAAATTCACTACTTGTTTTTTATTCATGAAAAATAATACAAAATCACTTTAGAAATTAATAGATTGTTTTATTATGTTGAGAGAGATTTATTTCAAAGATTCAATATCTATGATTTAATTTAGAATTGTGCTATTATCAATACTCTAAATTTGTATCAATTAAATTAAATGCATGAACAACATTAAGCAACTAATAACTTTGATAAAAAATACTTTAACCTTAAGCTTAATGATTAATAAATATAGAAATTTACAAAACATTCATCTAAGATTTATTGTGAATATTAAAAAAGAAGTCATACAGCATCAAGTCCAAGGAGAACAAGCAGAGGAATTGTTGTTAAACCACCACGTTTCCATTCCTCTAATGAAACTGTTCCATCTGAATCATAGTCAATCTCTACCATCATGTCTTGCAATATCTACAATACAATAATTATTATATTATATATATATATTATTATATATATATATGACCAAGATATAAAGTTCATAATTGTTGTACTCTCAGCAAAAACTAAGAATTTTTATTTGAATTTCAATTCATTTTTAGTTAGTCATAAATTAATTGCGACTTTGAATTATTCATTCATTTAATCAGATTTATTTTACTTTGTTAAATTAATTCATTATGATAAATAACAGAGATTCTAAATTTATACAATGGAAATTGCAAATGACTGATTTTAGTTTAAGAGAAATATAATATTTATTTAATGATAGAAAGTAACCATTTAATGAAATAAGAATAGACATAAATAACATACTGGTTTTAATTCGGAGACATCCCATCCTAAATACTCGGCAACAATCATCATCTGATTGACAATACAGTCTAGTTCCTAAATATAGAAACAATTTGGTTCAATACATTACATAATAGTATTATTTATAAATACTATATATACAGTATTATGCATAAAGATATTATATAATACATGCTTATAATACTATAAGAATGTGAATATAAATTCAAATGATAAAACTTGAAAATAATTACTTAGGGTAAATCTTATTGCAATATAGAATGAAAAACCATAGGTCCGTATCTAGTTTAACAAGCACTGTTGCATTAACTGAGTAGTTCAATGCACTAGTATTTTTAAACTCTTTAGTAAGATATCTTATTTAAAGTCTTTAAAATCAGTCATAAAAAAAACCACTTACAGTAACAATATATAAAAACAATTTATACACATGCTTTATGCGTTTTTGATTTATTCGTTTAATTTCAAAAAAAAATGAGAATGCATTTGACACTGTTAATAAAAAGTTTAGCTTATGTCAATTATTTCAAAGTTAAAACTCTTTTTTTAAATATATGATAATGTTGTTTGATGTTTTCTGAAAACTCTGACGTTGGTTAATGTTTTTTGATAACTATGACAATGCAGAACGTGATGCTATGAAATAAATATGTTACCTTATAATATATAATAATAATAATATTCATACTTTATATTTAACGCTGCAGTTAAGTGACAATAATTCAGCAAATTGTCTAGTTCTAAATTACTTATATAATGTGAATAAAGTAAATTAGAGCTCACACTAGCATCTAGAAGTCCATTACCATCAGTATCATACAAGTGAAACACAACTGAAAAAACACACAAACGTATCACTAATTATAAACATGTATATACAAAGCACAATTCAACTTGTACAATGAAACAAAACTAGTGGTTATAAGGATATTTAACATTCTTAAATTTATATATAAATTTGAGAATATGCAAAAACAATATCTTGCAAATTAAAATTATACATAAATCTGAGAACATTCAAGAACAATATCTTGCAAGCAGAAAGTATAAAAATAACTCTAAAAGCACTATCAAAATACAGCAAAGTATATAAACAATTCTAAGCCAGCTAAGCTGTACTTTTTAGAAGCCCTTGCTGCACTTATAGCCAAGTTATATAATTCAACAGCTCCATTAGAGAAAAAGAATCTAGATAATCATGATTAATAACATAGGTTTATTACAAAGTAGTATAAATATAAATTTGGCATGATGTCATACATTCAAGTTTGTCCTCTGGTCGGCCAGCCTCCAGTAAAGACAAGTAACAAACGAGATCTTTTATTAAAATCATTCCATTCTTAATCTCAAAACTATTCTGTCGTAAAACTTTATTATTTTCAGTAGCTGTCCGTAAAAGAGATGAGCTCGATAAATGTAAACTCTGTAGCCATGACTCGGGGATATCTATGAATATGAACACATGAAAATACTGAACAAAAAGTACATAAAATTCAGATCATTTTTCAAAATATTGCGAAAATCAATTACAGCAGACACTTGGTACTAATTTAATGTTTTATACAGAAATATAAAAGTAAAACTTATATTTGATTTATACTAGTTATCTTGTAAAATTAAGTGCATATGTGTTAAATAACAGCAATTAAAGGAATAAAATACAAAAATCCATAAATCGACTTAATTTAATCAAAATATTATCTTCATTTGACTAAAAATGGTCAAAAAATATAAATAGTTCAAATTTTATACGTAAAGCTCATTTGAAACAAAATAACCCAGTTTCATTGTTCATATATCAACATTTAGAGCTTTCTTTTGTTTCCTGGCATAATTAAACCTACATCTAGTCATCATTGTTCTCCATCTTCTGTATTAAAAATATTTCCTGGTTGCAATTAGAAAATCTAATAGAAATAACCCCTGAAATTCATCCATGAACATGTTACAGGATTAGCCAAATATACAGTTTATTTAACAATTTTGCAAAAAAACTGCGTATTCCACACTCCTACCATGATAAAAATTACTCCACAAATATTTTAATTACAAATTGACTCAACACGAAAACCTATCAATACAAACATTTAACCTGAAATCAAAGAATGATGCAGTTTACCGTGAATGCTGTGTATACTGTGATTGGATTTTTTTGATGATGATCTGCTGTGATTGGAGGACTCAGCCGTCTGTTCCCCCGCAGCCGTTATAATCCGATCAACACTCGTAGTTGGACTTGCAACGGAGAGAGAAGGATGTATAAGTGCTGAGGCTGATCCTTAAAATGTTCAAAGAAAAAAATACTTTAGGTACTAAATTGCTAATATACTTAAATGGTATACAATACAGATATCCACATAGCCTCCTAAATATGAAAAAAATCCTCACTATATCATTCAACAATAGATAATGTTTAATTTTTTGTATAATAGACTCAAAAATAAAAGATACAGGTTCAAATCCCATCGATTTGAACCTGTATCATGTATCCTGTAGCTTGTTGGTTTGAGTAATACTTGAAAGTGACAGATATTGGTTCGAATCTATTTTGCAATATTTCGAGTTCTTTGGCTGAATCCTTTAATGATTCAGTCAATTCCAGAACCATCCATCTGACACTCTCCATGAATACTAATAGTTAACCTAATTATTATATATTATGCATAGAATGCAGCCAGCAGATGATCTACAGTATGTTTCATCAATATATCGCTGACAGAGCAACAGAGTAAAATTGCATTTGTAGTTCCCCAGCATGCAGTAATTTGTTGTACGAATATTGCCCAAAGGCCCAAATAATGTACAGTACAGAATATAAGAACTTTTCATTAGGATATGAAGAATAATTATTCTAAATAAACAAGAATGAAATAAATAAACATATTTTTCAAGATAAATTTAAATTTTAGATTCATTTTCAAAGAGTGACACACATTTTTTAAAGAGTGACAGAAAATGGCTCACTAATAATTAATGTAGACCATAAATTAGTCCCGTCTTGAGCAAATTTGCATAAACTTTAAAAGCTTGTCAAGTTGATGTTCTCTGTGATTTACTGTGCTCTTTATTTAAATACCATGTATTGTCATCTTTATCAATTTAATGAGCTGCTGTAAACTTCAATGTCTTCTGCAAAATCTGCCTTAATAATGACAGTTCAAAGTGAAAGAGATGGCACAGTAATGACCAGATTTACGAGAGAATATGAAACTGGATACTTTTCTGTAATAATTTGTAAGTAACTTGCGGCAGTATAATGTTATTATAGAAAAGAATTACTTGCACTATATGTTAACCAAGGACACTAAAGAATGTGAGGACTAGGTTCATTTAAAAAAAAACAGACTTTAATCGTAAAAATGTTCAAATTGTAATAATTAATACTCATTCAGATAGTTTCAAAGTACTTTTAAGAAAATATTAATTTTTTTCAATATAAATCGTAGTTCTTTTCAAATATCTACAGATAAACTAGGTACATATCACAGACACACAAAAAATCAATCTTAGTCATCTAATGACTAAAATATTTTACAGAATAATTGCCGCCTGAGGCGAAAAGAAAAGATTTCTTGCATCAAGGCAACTGCCATTACACCGCAGCACTGCAATGAATCATAAGATTTGACTTGAAACTAGAATCATAAATAATTACTGCTTACAGCTGCATCGTTATTTCCATCCCTAGAAAAAATTTCATTCAAATAATAATTTATAGAAATAGAAGCCATTTGAAATTAAAGAAATACTGAAGCAAAAAATTAAAATAAGCCTGAACATGTTCCATGAAATAACTACTGGTAGTAGATTCTAGTGATTCAGTAATTATATATAATTTTAAAATTAATACTAGTTAATTGTGATGACTTCTAGGGTAGAGAATACACTGCTAGATAAAAAACTTCAATAAAACAGAACTGCAACAGATTTGCTAGTAATTACAAAGAAATCAAACAACTGCACAATCAATAACACTAATGTGCATAAGTAAAAACTGAAGTTTTAATACGTAAAGTTCATTAATAAACTCAAATTACTCAAATTACAAAAATTACTTTCATAAAATAGAAATAGATAACATCATATTTCATATTTCTAGAATAGTTTAGCACTAATTAATATAACAAAGTGTAAGTGGCAAATGACGGATTCCTAAGCAAAATTAAGTAAAATGAGAAATTCTATTTAATTATATAAAAATCACAACACCTGCTCTACGAATATTGTGCATCTTTTCCGTCAGCCCATGAATCTTCTCCGTTATTCCAAAATGTTTCTCCTTTGAACCTGACTCGTGCCTCTCACGCGCGTGAGTTTCCGCGACTTGACGTACAACCGGAGCGCAAGCCATCTGGGAGGCAACCGCAGCGACGTCCTTAATGATACCTTCTTTGCCTGAAAACGACCGACTTCCAGCAATAGGCAAGCTGATCTTCTTGATGAAAGATAAGAAGAGATGTCTGCAGAGATCTTCAGGAATGATGGCTTCGAGGTAGATCTCCATGAACAGTCGAAATACATTGTAGTCAATTGGCTAAAAAGAAAAATTAGTATTACAGTTTATTAATTAAAAGGAAATAGCAACACAATCTAAACATTTTATAAATTTAAAGACACTAAACGACTATGCAATAAATTGGTATCATCAATAAACACATTTTAGGAAGAAAACAGAAAAAAAATTGCATCCGTTCACTGTATAAACAACAAAAATAACCATTGCGAGTTGTAACCTCATCAGCCTATGATAAATCTAAATGCTAGTCATAACAAATTAAAGGTTTTCCACAGGTTTTAATTAGTTACCGCAACATCATTACTATCAATGAACTGTTCATTAATAACAACCAGTTATAATGAAACAAATCATTATTACTCATTTTTATCAAACTCTATTTTGTGATTTAACTAGATCGATTTCATTTTAGATTCGTTTCATTTGATTATTTAGCTTTAGCCTTGACCGACCGAAAGCAAGCTTCAGTCAGTATACACGCGTCATTAAGCTTCAATTTCGCTCCCGTCTCATTTGTTCTATAAATTATATTTTCTCATTTGACTCCGAACGTAAACCCTACGCTACTTGCCGTCCATAGCAATGTTAGCGATAGCAAAATTATTTCAGCAATAGACAACATGAAGGCGGTCAGAGAAATAATGAAAATAATGAAACACATTCGAGATAGATTTTTTCATTACTTTGAACAGGTAGTTTCATGATGTTTCTGATATGGAAAGAAATAATGTTAGAAGTCAATATATATGCAGCAATTGTGAACTAAATATCAACTCGTATGTAAAATATTACATTAATATCGAACCCGTAAACATTTAGTGATCAAACTGACATTTTATTGGTTACATTTTATATGATTATAGTTATAATACTTTCAAACAATAAAATTATAGACTAGTATAAGTTTTGTATGACAGTGAACTCATAATTTATCATGAAAGTCAATAAGTAATTTTATGGACTTTGGCTACTTATTGCAAATAGACCATAGAGTTACCATTTATAATAATTATATAATTCTCCTGTCAATAACCAATAATCATTAAATCTATATATTCCATCAAATATGACATTTATTAGACGCATATACTATTCTATATTCCGCTCACACGTCATCAATATCATCCATCCACTTTCATTCTCATATCGCCATCTCTCTATAAATAGAATCTGGATCACAATAAACTGCTGGGAACTCGACATCTAGTGAGAGAAAGCCTATCTTTCTCATAATAAACTAAACTGATCAGATCTTCTACTGGGAAGCTTTATGGATAATCGATTCGCCAGCAGACATAAAACAATTCAAAGCGATAAGCGCTTAGCTCGCTGTAGGCTTTCAGTCTCCTGAAAGCCTATTTTCAATGTCACGCTGCTAGTGATGCACTATAGGAATGGGTGTAATAAAACCACACCCAATTCTAATGATCCAAGACGCATGGATGTCATCTTTTACATTCAAATTCTCGTCAGGAATGATTTCTTACCCGCCCCCTAGCGAGTAGTTATAGCTTTACTACATTAAAATCAATGAAAATGATAGATATCAAAATATATCTATCAGCTGGCAGAAAAGACTATTAATACTTAAGAACTTTAATTTTCTTGGACAGTCTATTAATATGGTGGATCATGTATACTCCATACATGTATATATGATAAAAAGGCTATGACAGTTAAGATTCAAGAGTTAAGATTGAGTTAAGATTTTTGTTAAGGTTATTAAACGTTATAGGGGTAATTATTGTGGCAATTTTCATTAATTTCCTTTTTAGAATCATTTTAACGAATCTTATGAGAAAAATTACAAATCGAGATTCAAACACTGTGCAAATACATAAAGATATTAAGTATGGAAAATAAAAATGCATACAGAATAATTATTGAGTTGTAATATATAATAATGACTTTGTGTGACATTATCACAATGTCAAAATGTAAATAAAGTAAATTTACTGGAAAAGTAATTTAGATGGTTATTTAATAAAACACAGCTTATAAGTGATTAGAAACCTATTTATAACCACTCAAATAAAAAAGATAAATGTTTCTAAAAGACACCAAAAAGATTACAATGACAAGGTAATGCCCAAAAGATTACACAAGTATGTTTTATGATTATTAGACTGATTACTAGTGCTTAGTTTAAAAAACGTAAAGGAATTAGAAAAAAAAAGAGTTGTCATGAAGTAAATATGCTGAGTAATGGCGTAGCAGCCATGTAGGGAGCAGAGATTTTATAGCACATTCAGCTTTGGTGGATCTGTCTGTCAGTCTGAACAGATTGCTTTGAAAATCTCAGAAACAACCGATCAGCAAATATTAGCTCATATAAAGCGCCCTAGGATGAATTGTAAACATATCATAAATGCAACTGGTTTTTCCTGGAAATTTCTAGAAATATATTTAATCCTGTAGAGTCCTCCCCAGCAGCATTGCTTGATCCTTTATCAAGCATTGCTGAGAGTTCCGTGAATCAATGAGACATTCACAGAAAAATACTCAAGCTAATAGCAATATGAGAGCCTTAAACAAGAACGATAAAAATTACATTCAAACACTAAACATTAATGTTGCAAAATATTCATCAAACACCAGCTCCGATAAGCTTTACATTAATGCAAATCAATCGAGTCAGGTTTATATAATTAACAAATCTTTCCAATGACATGATAACTGTAACATTATTATTTTTTACTAATATTATTATGCTGTTTGTTCATAATAAATTGACCGCAATATGGTGAAAATGACAGTTTTCTATAATGCTTAAAACTGTCTCAATTTTTAGACTGAATCTGCACGCTTCAATGCGTTTGACTCAATTTCAATATCTATCAAAAGACCAACATCTAATATTTCTATTCGAACAGAAAAGTAATACAATAAATATATTGAAGAAAAGAAAATATACACTGGTAATGAAAGTAAAAATGAAAGTATATCAATTACGCTTATTATCATACTCGTTTGTATCAATTCTGATACAAACAAGTATGCAGGAATACATAAAATACATAAAATAATGACAAATATAAACTTTCATTAATACGCATACAAAAAGTAAGATTATAACCTAAATTATAAGAAATTAGCTTAGAATAGAAAACCTAGATTTTCTAATCCAGAAATTGAATTATAATTCTGAAACACCAGTTATAGAATAGAAATGATACAAGAAAACATTCATCTAAATGCCTAATTTCGGCCAAATCCAATTTGACTCTATTTAACAACGTTTGAACTTTTGACTAAAACAAAACAATATACTATATATTTATAAAATATACCAATTATAGCAGTGAATGATAGAAGTACATGAATAGATTGATGATACATAGTAGTATAGTCCTACCTCATCAATATTATACTTTGACAACTGACCATCACCTTGAAACTCCTGTAAAACATCTTTCAATGTTTTACTTGAATCTGAAATAAGATATTTACTTGATAAAAGACGCAATCATTAATATACTTATACTTATAAAATACTTATATTTATTTTTAATTATATAACAACAAGCTTACTATATAAATATAGGTCATATAAATATTTTAGAGGCTTTAAAAATCATAGGAAATTCACATATTATTTTACATTGGCTTTGACAAAGAATTAAAGCTTAGTTCATTGAACAATTAGCATGATCCATTTTGAAATCGATTCCCACCAACAAATTCTGATAATGGATCAGGTAAAATAGTCAAATGTTCCTATAATAATTATTAAGTAGTAATCATTAAATGCATCAAACAACTAAAATCTGCTGACCAAACGGAAAGTAGCGACCAATGACAGCGCTAGGATAGATTATAATTATTGAAAATAAATCAACAACTTGAGGGATCACCTATATACTAAAATAACAAAATGTTTTCAGTTTTTTTATCAATTTCTTTATTATGTAACTATATAAAATATTCATCAGAGTAGAATTAAAATAGAAGGGATTAATTTCAATCAAATTCTGATAGATCTGCAGTGATTATTACCGGAAATGAAATCACAATGGTACCACCAATGGTCTTCATCAAAAATATGTTGTTAGTATATAATATGCTGACAATAACAAAAGTTTCACCTGTAACTTCAAGTTTTAATTTTTAATTTCATTTTAAATCTTATTCGATGGCTATTTTAAACAGTTCTAATTCAGAGACTAGCGTGATCTCTATTTCTGTCCAGCACCCCCTAGTTGTAAGACAAGGCCGGTGCTTCAATCTTCATCATCCAGTTTGAAGTCTAAAGTTTCCAGGATTGTCCTTGCACCACTCAATCTAGACACTGATTTAAAGCACTTCCGGTCTTTTTTTAACCTGTCTTGACAACTGGTATCATAGAGTTTTGTCCAATTTTTAAGCTTCATTACAATTCCTCAAAGAATTGAATTATATTAACAACAAAAAAAACAATGAGATGAACTTGAAGAAATAAAACTAAAAAATTATAAATTAAATAAAGAATAAAGGGAAGGATAACCATCGTTAGCAAAACAATAATCTTGGTAATAATAATAACAGAAAAAGTAAAACTAACAAAGACTTTAAATTATAAAAAAAACCTAAGAAGTAGTTCTTGATATTACAATTGAATATTGCATTAAAATATAACAAATTATTTCTATAAATGTTTTCTTAATATTATCATACAGCTACTTCCTGCAATGCAACATGAATCAATTTAATTATCAAAATACTGAAAGGCTTACTTACAAGAAGCATACTCTTGCAATTGATGAAATTCGGCTGGACTCAATTTTTCCCATTGAAATGACATTCTGTGTATCCAACTTTAAACAGCTCAACAACGAAACTTTTATCACAATCTGCAAAAGTCAAAAACTGTGTTAAAGCTACATTCTAAGCGAACATACAAGATCATTAATATATCAAATTTTAAGCTTAAATATCATTATTAGCATGAGCTTCATAAATAATAGATAAAAAATTATACTGTCAAGTATTTCCGCATTAAAATAGTACTGAGCTCTTAGGCTTGACAAATTGTTAAAGCTACTACTCAGATAGTTGTATCATTTGCAATATAAAAAGCATATAAAATGGTTAAAACTGTACGTTCAGTGTACTAATTGAATTAGATAGGTTTAATTTCACTTAATGTCAACTTTAAAATGCCCACAAGAAAAATTTCATTTTCTGATGTCGTCAATAATGTTTTCAGCGAATAATTAGTATTAAATTAGATATCTATTACAATTTACCATGTTACTTCTCAGTGATAACTGTTTCGCATTTCTTATAATTTTCTTAACAATTACAAGAAATGAAAAATAGGCATTTGAATTAAAAATTATAAACAGCAATTTGAATAAAAAAATTACGAATCATTAAGAAACAGTATCTAGAAGGCGTCAAATGATAAAGAATCTTTACACCATATTCACTGTAGACCGTTGTTCAACGGCTATAAAACTGCAATCACAACCAAGAAAACGAAAAGCAGTGACCTTGTACACATAAATGATTCACAAACTACCAGTCACACAGCACAGTGGTGTGCTAATGCTTGATCGATAGTAATATCCCCACACAGAGGCAGAACTACCAGTTTATAGGAGAGGAAACAGCTTAAATTAGCAATACATATACATGTACAGAGACCGACTACAATAGACTTCATTAAAGTTGAATGAAATGCACCAGCAGCTTAAATCAGGAAAACATACGTCAGAATTGTAGCAAAATGTTAAATTTTCTCCATTGTTAGTTTCTACAATTTATCAAATGACAATTGGTTAAAAAATGAAGCCACAAGAATTATTATATAGTATTACAATATAAACGGTCTATATAGCAAACCGAATGCGGAAAAATATCGATAAATTTTGTCAAACAAAGCAAAAACATATCACGATTGCAATTAAAAACAACATTAAAGAGATTGCTGACACGAATTTGTTTAGATTTCTTATATTCAGTAAATCTAATTTCAATATATGAAATAAACAGATTTTAAACTTTAAATATTACTCTAAAACAAATATTATACATACCCTATATATCACTTTAACCATTGATCAAACATACATTGACCGTTTTTATCATATATTTTATAATATTTAAGTCTCCTGTATCCTCCAACATAGCAACATGAATATTGTAAACATTTGTCTCATTTTTATCACTTTTAATTGAACAGTATTAAATTTTTCTTTATTACTAGGTATCCATTTTATTTACTAATAATTAAACACAGTCTTTTCGGTTAGATTTTGCAAATACCTTACAGGTTGACTAATTTGTCTATATTCCAATATATATGCAAGGAAGGATTTACCTAGTTTGGTCTTTTAGAATGTGATTGGTGTCTAAAAATGAATTAGTAAAAGTGTCTCTCTTAATAAATATGCATACAAATCAATACATCTACGTCTATCCGCTTCAAACTAAATATCACCACTTAATATAAGAGTAATCATAACAATCTTAACGCAGAATTATCAATAACATTAATGACAGCCTATAAAACAAATCAATTTTCAGGTGGTTTATTTGCTCAGTTTCGATCTAAGTACAACTTGTAGAAGTGGTTCTATTAACCATGCACAGAACTGTGGTGATATTATTTTGTTTTACAGAAGCTTCACTCAAATCACCCAGTTCTAAACTACTCTAATCTTTAACCAGACCTTTACACCATGCAAGCTTACAATATGGAATGTTAGATCCTCAAACTATTATCAGCTCCATCCTTTAAAAGATAAGGTTAAAAGATCATAATACATACCTAGATGAATCTTCACTATCTACTTATTAAATCAAGACAAACTAAAATAAAATAAACATTCAGAGAGGTAAAGATCTAAGCCAGTAACTCAAAAAAATAAAAAGCATTCAGACATACCTCATGGGAAGATCATTAACTAGCATCATCTTTATCATCTCTCCATTTAATTCAAGTTTGCAGGCACTCCTATTTGACCGTAATCCATAGAAATTAATAAAAAAATGATCAATTATAATCCATTGTCGCTCGGAATTTGAATGCTCCAATACTAGAGTATATCCTACAGCTATCAAAGATTAATGCATTACTGATTCAACAAGTGAACTAGGCTTGATAATTGTTCTTTCCTGTGAGTTAATTCATTGATCTACAATGTTGAAAACTGCTGAAATCAAAAATAAAGTATACAACAATCATTATCATTTATCTAACATATAAATATGGTTCTCGCACTGTAAAATGACTATCAGAAAACATCTGAAAATTACACGAGTTTGATGTGAAATCTACGTTATGTTATGCAGAACTAATGTTATGTAATTTGAGTAAAACATTATCTAAATCTCACTGTTAAATCGCAAGTTTAAACAGTAATTCTCACAATAAATTTCTAATACCAAGTTCAAGGCGTGACCATAGCTAGAGACTTCAAGCAATCTGTATATATTATACCGTATTATCTAAAAGCATATGCCCCGTCCAACAGTTGTATGTAAAAACATATGAACAAGAGATTCGTGCAACAGCTTGCATAAAGCAACATGTACTGGATATTTTAAACCAAGTTCATCAACGACTCTAACATGAGCAGCAGTAGTAGAAATACTGCTAGCTCTACTACACTGTATGTAGCACGCAGTGATTCAATTCACTCGAGTAGCGTTGATGCTGCAATGATGCAATACACGTTCGAGCAGTGACTCTGCCCTAGTGACGGCGGGCCAAGCGTCACAATAAAACTTAAGCACGTTTTAGACCATCGGACTCTATAGGCGCTTTGTTGGGCAGTGCTCTATCGTGGCCTCTTTTTACGCTTTTGGGCGCTCTAACGGTATACCCTGTTATTAAATGATATCCTTTATTGGATGAGCAAGACTGTGCAAAATGACAGCCTAAAAGTGTCATGAATCTCCATAAATTTTTATCAGAATTTCAGTCCAGCACGATTTTCTGACGGAAGGAGCATCTATATGCCTTAATGATATTAATCACAATATCAGCCTGAGGATGACCCCGTGAATACCAAGGCAGTTGTAAAAGATATAACCCTAACCTTGAGGATGAAAGCTTCAGATATAATTCTGACATAACACCCGAGAATATGACAGACACAATACCGTTGAGAAAATAAATAACTTATAGCAGCATTTATTTGAGCATTTAGGTCAGTGATCATAGACTCATTCCCTGACACTCAAAAATCAACATGTCTGTCTTCGCTTTAAGTACAGAGCCAGTCTTTTAAAGTCAAAAAAGACAAATATACGACATAAAAATATGCTAAAAGGAAAGACCTAAAGAAACCTTCAAGAATATTTTGACTAGAACAAAGTCTAGACAACGTAGAGGTATTTGCAGTAAAAGAGTGAAGTGGCAATCATTCAATAGATAGATAGATATTTCTTTTCAATCAAACAATATTAATATGTATATAACATCATCAAAAGTTCATTAAATAATTGTTGGCATTAAATAATTATAGATCGCAATTCACTATATATGACACTGTCACGGCATTGTCCTGACAAACTCCAGATTTTGAGATCTAGTGAAGTGTCTAAAACGGGCTTTAGTCGTCAGCTGGACGACGCGACAGAGACGGCGTCGAGCAAAGCGATAACGAACAGATTCGCATTGTGTTCTGGTTTTCAACACATGAATGGATTCCTGACATGCGCTTCTCCTCTCTCTCTCTCTTCCTCTCACTTCTGTACAATGCATCTGGAACTTCATTATATTCAGAACAAATAAAATGTGATTTCAGATGGCCCAAAACAAAAACACGCTTTAAATAAAATCAAACTGTCAAAGAAAACCTTATAAGGGGGGATTATCTTGCTAGTTAAATAGAAAACTGAGACTGGTGAAAATTACAAAGTAATGAAAATGCATTTGGAACAAGTAAAGTATTTTCTTTAACTATGACCTGGTCGCATAATGTTATGATTTCTATTCAATATTTTATATCAAAACGTGTATATATAAATAGTATGTAAATAGGATGTTCGATCAGTGTATAATTTAGTATGTATGTATATTTCGGTGAGTGTAATAAAATAATAACACTTTTATTATAAATTTTATTCTGTGCAATGAAATGTAATTTAATTTTTCTTTGTTAAATATACATAATATTAATAAACATCGTTTGAAATAATGCAATTTCCGCATAATACTTTTTCAATTTTTCTCATTGTTATATTGTTCATTGATTTGCTATTGTGTTTTAGATTAAATCAGTCATTCGCTGGAAAAAGTCAACGATCATTGTCTATTCTTAGATTTCAATAACCATAAAACAAATTGATACTAAGGCCTATATATAATAACTGTGCGCAAAATGCAGTATATACCTTATATCAAAAATGTAACATAAAATTCAAACAACTTGCAATTCAAACATATGTCACAATTAAAAAGTTAAAAAGAGTAGATTCTCGTTTTTATTCAGATAAAAATCCACCAAATTCCGACTTTTAAAAATAATAAAATGTTAAATTTCAAAAATGTTCAAATATGTTAATATCTTGCATTATAATCGTGAAATTGCTTTACCAGCAGCTGTTTGTAAATATGCGCTTTACTGATATATAGGTGTTCTTGATAACCTGACATATTAAAACCTTATAAACTTATAATATATATTATGGGCATATAAAATGTTCTCATTTACAATAGTGCAAAAATAAGCACCCGTATTCAGAAACCAACTGATTATTTGTTTCATATTATTTGTTTAAAGTAATCAAAATATTCCAATTGTTACTTTCATTATGCATTTATTGATGCTGTTTATCTACAGATTCTAAACCATGCATTTATCCAGTTATTAATGGAATCAATTCTCGAATTTAATAAAAATAGACATTTGAACTATTGCATATATGATATATCATACTTAACCGTGATCTCTTCATGTTGTGTCAACATTCAATTATGACAAGCAAAAGCGCAGCAATCAAGATTTTTCAATTGAAATTGAATTCAACAATACTCATAAACTATGACTAAATGACAAAGATATAATTAATCATTGTAATCAATTTTATAGCAGCTGTATTATAAAAGACAATAACAAACTAAACAATCAAAAGATTCAAAAACATCATAAAAAATCGAAAGAAAAATCGAATTTACTTCTACCAAAATATTTTTTTCTGAAGTTATCAAATTTGTACTTTAATTCAAGGTATTGTGATTATATTATAATTCTACAAGCGATTTCATTCTAGATTAAATATCTTATCATTTTTTTATCAACCTGCATAATATTCATATTTAGCCGCATGAAACTATTAAAAGAGATGAATAATTTGGTCACACGACCCAGCCTGGATTTCAATGCTATCAACTCGAGAGAGAACAGATTGACAGAGAGATGCAATAATGCAAACTACTAGAGATCGCGTAATTACAACCAGGCCTCCAGTTGTCTAGGATTCATGAAGCGCAATTTCGCTGGGCACAAATCAAATGTAACGCGCAGTCATCATGCACGAGATGTCTTCCATCAATAAATACAACAGTTTCTATCACTTTCGATATAGTTTAACTATAGCTTGATTGCGTTTTTTCGCTTTTTAATAGCCTTCATACCAACAATGATTCAATGAACTTTTGCTTGCTATGAACATATTTACACTGTTCGGTTGAAAATAAATATCTATCTATCTAACTATTTTGAAACGTAAAATAATTGTAGAATTAGAAAGTTATTGAAATTCATAAATTGACAGAATATAATTATATAATTAATCTGAAATATTTTAGCATAGCCGGAAATACTATGCAGTTTAATATTTACTTTTCTGTTCATTCATTTCTGAAATTTTGAGCCTATAGCGATAAATTTAGAATTTTCAAGTTGCTATAGACAATTAATTTATGTTTAAAAAATTTACGTTGCAGTGGTGCATTTCTTTGTTACTGCTATTTGAAGTGATGATCATCAAGAACCAAGAACGTGAAAAAGATATTTTGGTCATTTTAATCCTTGTTGTTATTCTAGTTTTCTAAGTAGTTTCTATATTTATTCTCGTTGCTTCTTTAAAATATGATGTTCTGTTTTAGTTTTTCATTAAGAAATCAATGATTCAACTTTTAATAAACTTATCGATTTCATTAATAAAACAACACAGCATATATACACGCTTGCGTTTGAGATAAATCTAGAAGCCATTCAACTCTACCTATACTTTAATTAACAATGTTCTCTATGGCATTATTATGGGTACATGGAAAAATCGATAATCCTAAATCCAAGTCAGCCTCATATTAATTACTATAAGTGCTAATGCACTTCACTGGTCAGTCCAATTTCCAGATATCAGGATGAATTGTTTGCAGTATGCTCAATTTTATATAAAGTGTTGGCATAGCAGTTAGAATCTGGCTGACTCTCAATGTATTCTTTAACTAACTACATCTTGTTAGTCTGTTTAATTAAGTATGTACACTGTATCTAAACGTTAAATGAAACTATATTAATTACCTTATAAATGACTTTATATTATATCAAAATCCTAAAATATATATGCTCTACATACATTAAATAATAAAGTACAGTTCTAATGCATAACATACATTATGATACAGAAAATGAATGACACATATTAAACAAAATAAAAACTGTTTACTAATCATCAATATTGTCAATCAACAAAGAGAACGAAATCAGAAAGTGCGGCAGTAGATGTAGATATGTCAGAACAAGGCTTTCAGAGCAGAAAATAAGGACAAAAATTATTGATGACAGATAGCGCGACGCTTCGTTTAACGATTCAGTGAAACAGTGCAGCACTCAGTCCGCGTTGCAACCACAGCATCAAGCAGCCAATGAACAGCGTCGACTCTAAATGGCATAGGTCAGCTGCAGTGCAATGCCATTAAAGACTCTCCTTGTCATCAGCGAAGAGCTGGCGATACACGTGTAGGACAATTGGCGAGATCTGGATGAAAGAAAAGGTTGAAGGTAACGCGTAGACAGGGCGTGTCCGAGAAAACAATTCGTTCAAACAAGATGACAGAAATAATCAATGTAATCACTCGATTGAATTATTACAAATTAATTGATTGTGTCTCTTTTAAAAGAGTAAATCGTTGGATTTATGTGTTTATTCATTTACATGTAAAATCATTGCTTGCATGTTAAGAACATCTGACAGACGTGCTTTATGGAACAAAATTTTAACTGTAACATAATTTCTAAAAACAAATATCATACTTTTTAATATACAGTATATTTAAATTATTGGATAATTTTAATAAATAATGCAATAGAGAGAAGATAACATAATTAGTCACTGAAATTTAAGTTGCAATTAGTTACTCAGTAGTGATCGATTTGATGGAATTGATTTTACACATATATTTTTTTGTTAAATGTTTACAGTTTTGGAAAAATCAATACAAAAAACATAAAAATACTTGAATAGAGATATTATGGCACAATGTACGTAGACTGATACGAATATGACCCGTCACCAACCATCCACCTGTTGTTATGTTGGCAAAATCACGCGAGATAAATACGTTTTTGTTTTGAATCATTGACATAGTAAACTAAAAGTTTTAATTTTTGTCCTGAAATTTATAATAGAAAGTCCATACTGAATAAAATAACAATATTTCCTTACAAAAAATTATTTAATTCCTGAAAGAATCAACTAGAAAGAATTATTACACTTTAGTTAATTCGTGATCACGTTCTTCTGTTAAATCAGATAGTTCACATGAAATCTTCCCCGATTTCGTTTATAAGACCTAGATAATTCTAGCAAAACCTACCATTTGACTTAGAACATCAAAACTTAATATCCCGCACCGCATGCTCAAACAAAACAGTAAATTAATTTGAATTCAACAAAAAGCGTCGAGATTTCATTTGATTTTACAAAATAGCTCGGATTACACATAAACTCGACTAACAAGAGTCATACAACGCGCAACCACTGACATTTCGACGCATGCGCAGAGGCTATAATTTATCATGATTACAGCATCTAGAAGAAGAGTCGCCTGAAAGCAAAGCATCCTCTCAAATTGTGTCCTTGATATCTTTTATTGCCTGCTGAGACTAATCCAGTCTTCATCAGTTGTATCCCAGACGACCTTCAAAGGCTGTGCAGCTCTAATTAAGAAATTTTTGAATAAAACAAATAACTAAGCCGATTTTATACAAAAAAGTATGATTTAGACAATCAAAGAAATTAAAAGAATGAAAGTAATAGTTTTTTTATTTCAAAGCGAGGTGACAAGTGAGGATTCATAAATAATATTATAGAAAAAAGAAGAACTAAAAAATTCAGACAAAGGTTATTTAAATTTAATTCTTTTGATATTATATATTATATGATATTACACAATACAAGTTGTTGTATTTAAATTCTTAAAGGTCATCGCTACTTGTTAAAAATATAATATTACAATACGTGCAATATTTAAAAAAGAATGATTTTATTCGTTAAAGTAAAGTTAGAAAATGTAGTAACTCTTCTACAGACGCAATTTTGCATAGTGCAAGATCCAAGCGTAATAAACAAAGAAATAAAAAAATATTTACTAAAAAATATTTCTTCGAATAAATAAAAATCATTTTCAAACTAAAATATTTACAGCATAATAAATATCTAACATGTTTTTTGCTGATCGAACTATTGAAATTATTACTGCTCATTACGCTTTCGCCTTTAGTATACAATTCTACAAAATTGGATTTCTTCGACAGCTAGTACATGCAGCTTTTTACCCTCACGAAAATAGATGATATATCTCCACAAATAGATGACGATCGCGCTCCTGACCGCAAGTTACCACGAAACTGACAGTACTTTTTTGTTATAAAAATAGAAACGGAATGAAAGATAGCATCGAAGCAATTAGTATTGACGCCGAGGCAATTGGCCTATTTGTTGTCAGGGGAATTCAGCAATCAGTATATTGCCCCATTCGGAAGAGAGTTGAGTAATGAGCGTATTGATTGGCGAGAATTTTTATATTGCCGATGAGTTGACTTATATGGCCGTGACTACAGCCCACACATGCATCATAGTAGCTATGTTGTATATGCATCTGGCTCTTCGCAATATCATTTATGTAATACCAAAGACGTGATGTGAATTTAGAGAAACGAATATCTGGCTATTACTATTAACAACATTTATATTGTATATTTATTTAATATGATATATATTGTGTATACAGAACTTTATCAGACAAAGATCTACTTGCGATAATGACATGTAACAATTACAATTCAATAGGAAATGATAAAAAAGCATTAACAAAATATGGACTCGCACAATTTTTTCAACTCAACAATAACAGACGAGTTTAATTTGTTTAATTTTTGTTGTCTTTTTTCAAATAATACAAAAATAAGAAACATAGCAGCAGGGACAATGCAACACAGCAAGAAAGCCTACGATAAAAGTAATATTAAATTTTTAATATTAGAAATAAGTTAGATAATGTAAAATATCCGATGTAGATTTTTGACTGCAGTAAGTTAGAGAACATCCTAGTCTATTAAACAAGAACAAAATATTAAAGTCAAGTATTAAGACTGAATAATAAAAGTAGACGTACACAACTTTGTGCACTATAACATCATATTTTATTCAACATTTTTCTCAAAATTATCAGACCTATTAGGTGGTTTTTGTTGAAAATTTCTGATTATAAAATAGAAATAGACTAAATAGTTGACACAAATATCGCATCACTATTATCGAAATACTATTATCACACCTTTTCATCACTACTCTCTCGGTCAATTCCATCTAAATAAATCTAATTATTTTCATAGTGAAATTTCATAACTTTCAACGATAATGTCAACATGATCTTCAATAACTTTCAACTGATAGTGCATAAATAGCGCATACTTTGCATAAACAATGACTTTATTTAAAGAAAACGATGACTTTTTCCTTGACCCAAAAAGAAAACATTGTCAGAAAACTCAGCAGACAGCAGCTAGACGCCATGACAGCTCAATTACAACAACCGCTACTCAGCAGCCAGCTGGCCGAACACGAAGCCTACTAGGCCAAACATCAATCACGTGATGCAGCCCTCGATTAGACACGCTTTGCGCCACCAAGAGAAATGCACCGGGAATGGATTTACATTCAGTCGAATGACGTCATTCGTGATTACGTTATCAGCCTTATCTTAAACTTAAACTGCGCGGCGCAGAGCTATTATAATGCATCGAGCAGCGGAGCGTTTAAAAGCTCTTTGTAAACAACCATTCATTGCTGATTATCTTATCCGCAAGAGGGATTTTTTTTGAAGATCGCAATGTTAAACATTGTAGAATGATCAGCAAGAAAACGTAACGAATGTCATTGACAATACAAAGATGTCTATTTCTGAATGAGACTAGAAATAATAGTCTCATCAGACAATTGTTTCTAATATTATTGTTATGATATTAGAGCGTTACCGTGTAAATTACATACATGGTATACTTGGTGTAGGTTACATGCATAAATGAACAGAAGTGCTATGAATTATAACTATAACCATTAAGCAGGAGGCTATTAGCTTTGTAATTTCATTACATCTCATTTTTGACTACAATACTGGCACAGTACTGTGCAACAGTAATGTGCCTATTATTGGCAAAGTCTTATTTTCATTAATCGCAACGGCGTAGCAAGGTTAAAAGGGTCTTGTGCAGAGCTTCCAAAATAGGCCCCTTCAATTTCCAACAATAAAAATCTTATTGCATAAGAGACCCAATATATGTTAGAGTCATGTGCATGTATATGGTTTCCACCTATACATTGCACTTCCAGAAATCAAAGTCAAACTTCATTCTAATCTATCAGGGGTTCCTTTAACCCCCGGAACCCTTGTGCAATGCACAACCTGCAATGCTTAATTCAGTAGTAAGCCACTGATTAACCTCTTCTTATTATCCAGACATTAGCTGTTTTACATTGAAACAGAACTAGGCCAACAAATCACTATCTGACCCATTAACCAATAGACTGTCTCCAATGCTTTTTCAAACGTTGCTGTATTAAAAACTGTATCAAAAAATGAAGACTTATCACATTCATTGATAAAGATTATAAAGGATTAGTAATTCGGTAAGCAGTCATATATCTAGACGACGGAAGCATCGCCGTGTATCTACCGGAACTGCTGATCGCTCAGGAACGTATGGACGATATCAACGGAACGATGAAACTATGTAATGAGATCGACACTAATAAACATTTTACTAAATGTATCCAATCAATACAAGGACAATACAAGGACACTACAATGACTAAAACGCGTTTCGCTAACAACGTTTTTTGTCCATCAAGGTTATAGCATAAATAAAACAACTAACGGAATTATTGTATCTTTTTAAAGAGTTTGTAATGAACACAATTCATTTAACAAATTTAGTTATGCAATTTACTTTAAAACTTGCATTTAATTTAAAATTACATTAAATTGTACACGTTTAAACAAAAATGTAATAACTTTAATTATCTTTTCATAAATTTAATACAATAAACTTGTCCGAACAATATATAAAATCACTCTAGACAACAGTCTGAATTTAAGTATAATCACAAAAAACAGGATTTCATTTCGGAAAAATGAATTCGTTTTTCATGCCAACATTTTATTTTAGGAAGTTGACAACCCTATACCACATTGTGTCAATAATATGGACACAATATTTCACCTTTGTTTACAATACATTTTACAGTATATACAGTGTTTATAGACATTCGACAGATTTGATGAAAACAATCATTACCATTAAAACTTCGTTATTTTGATTATCTATAAATAATTATCATTTCTTTCTTTAATTTACTAACACTTTACAATATGTTTTTAATATATCTTGCAAAGTTCAATATTATATAATATAAATGTAACTACAAGTAGGGTATAATAGAAATTGTGTTAAGAAATTAAAAATGAGGCAGGAGATATTAGATAATTAAAATATACCGAACAGTGACAAAACAAGACTGACTCAAGTTTATTCAACTCTATAGAATGACATGAAATTATCACCAAAAATATTCACACTCATATTCCGTGATGAAGAGAATCTAATAACCAGATATGAGAAATATTTTATGCAGAAAGTGTCCAATAAAGATTCTAAACTGAGTCAACTAAGAAACGTTTGAGACTGAAAAAAATGCAATCAGCAAAAAGTAACTTATATCTTCTTTGGAAAGACTTTTCTAATTTAAGATTTTTAAAAAATAATAAAAAAATATGCAAGAAATCCCCAAACAAGTAAACATTTGCATTGTGAAGTCAAAAATTAAATTATGAGTAATATTAACCAAAATTAATTTATAAATAACAGATTATTACCTTAATTGGTAATTAAATCAACAGCATGAATTCACCAGGCATAGAATTTTATTTCAATTAAGAAATAATTTCAACAATTAATACTTTCAAAACTGTTAAGCCCTATAAACAGTAACCTAAATTTGAAAAAGTACTTTATATTGTTTTAGAGAGCTGTTATAACATCCCAACACATCCCAAGTCGTTCATTTCTATGATAATTGAGGAAGGCGGCCTACGGTAATAAGAAACTTAAAGCCGTTTCACACCGATGATTTGGACGCCCGGTTCTCCAAAGGGTCCACTCCTGGAAACAACTGGCATCTTCAAAAGTTCCGCGATCCCTCGCGGTCCATCCTGTGGCTATCTCCAGGGCTCTCCCAGTACTCGACTCTCAACTTAAAATTTCCGCGACCATACCCGGAATTCGCCCTGGCAGAGTTGGATTTCTTTAAGATAATTAAAGACAAACATAACCCTTGTCGATCCCGACGCGAAGCCTCAAGATAACCGAGCGTCCGAGTCACCGGTGTGAAACGTGTTTTAGACTTGCGAGCAAACAAGGACTGTCAATCAGCCAGTATCACTCGCTGTCATGTCGGACAAACATTAGAAAACTCAGTGCAAGTAAAAATAGAAACGTTCTCAATACAATAAACGAACTGCACGACCACAAACTATATATCTACTCACTATATGACTCGGACTCTCATGATTATGGACTGCATGGTCAATCACTACATGACTGCATGGCCTCAGATAGATCGACACAGAAAAGCTAGATTGATATGGTAAACTGCCTACATATTTTATTATTTATCTTCACTTATTTTAATTTCACAGGCAAAACATTCATAATAATGCTGTGTTTAACAATATAACACAAGCCGTGATAAATATATACACCAAAAAAATACATTCGAAGTTACACATTAAGGAAATAATTCTTTAAATCAAAACGGTTAATAAAGTAATAAAAAATTTACTATCAAAAGTTAAAAATCACAAAGTAACTCAAATATGCCACTATAGTTCCATAATAAATGCGATATACTTGCAGTGAGATGCCTCGAGTGATAACAGCCAATAAATATTATTATATGTAATTGAATGATGAGAGAAAATATGCAGTCGTCTCCATCACCAGTATACTTGTTCCTGTCACGGTAAATAACAGCACAAGTACGCCTGTCAATAGAACCTTTTTCAATCTGCATCTCATCTTTTCAAGCAAGGTCGTTATGGATTATATGGACGATCAAACAGAGAAATCTCTTTATTTGTTTCCAGTAAAAATAGACTCCCGCACGATTGAGCGCAAGAGTACACTGGTATTTACTTTAGTGACAGGCAGAAAAATGCGCAAGGATTACAATTAGCTGCAGGGGAGATGGCAAGGCTGATATATGGTCTGGAAGAACATTGGAGCTATAGGCTGGGCTATCGTTTGGGGTGTGCACACACAACGAGTAACCAAACCTACTGCTAAATCCATTTGCATTCTATTTTTGCATACACATTGCCAAATGCTAATAGATCAATTAACTTAATAAATAAGAAAATGTATTATGTATGTATTGTTTATACTATAAACCATGAGTTTATTTAGGCGATTGTAACAAAATGCAACATTTTACCGAGAATTTGTAATGTTAACATTAGAAACACGATGTAATGTTAACATTAAAACATTAGCAATAAAAAGAACCTAACTTAAATGACTTCGTTTAACTGACTTCACCAACATATCTATATAACCTCAAAGAAAAAAGAGATTAGAAGAAATAATGCAAGTTTAATATAATGAGTTATATTAACAACACTAAATAAATAAAACTTGTAGATCTTTGTACAATTAAATTATCATTACATTAAAAGCCTAACAAAAACAAAGAATTAAATCGGCAATAACTCATAGTTCATATAATAACAAAATTAACATCAACTGCCACAGCATTTTATATGAATTTTTAATATAGACTTATATAAGGCTTCCATAAACTTTAAATGGACCATTCACTGACAAAACTATCAGTATAAAAAAAGTAAAGCACAACTATTAGACATTGACAATAGATAGAACAGATGCAATTTCTTCTGAGAGACCACAATAAAACTTTGTCGATAACACGCTCAACAGACAATTTCATCACAGCCTATCAAGTTAGCATCCAGAGAATTCTACTCCAGATGTGATTACAGTGAGGTAAAAGATTTATACTCAAAGTAAAACAAAAGAGCCGGTCATTAATCAGGGTATTTAAAAGTCCAAATTATATACATAATTCAGTAGATTACTCAAATTTATGTAGTATGTGTGTAACAATATAATACAATAAACTTTGATAACTTTTAAAACTTTGATAAGCTTTATAAAACTGTAATCAGTGACAACAAATACTAAAGTACATTGAATTCAAATATTAAAGAATTCACATTAAAATAAAAACGAATTTAGGAACATATTATAAAGTAAACGGCTTTAAGCAATGTGTTATTATATTGTATACCAAACTATTATTTACATATTAGTGTATTCTATAATAGTCCATGGATAAATGGTTCTATTGATGAACAGTCTGGCTGACAAAAAATTTCAGGGATTAATAGTTCTGGATCAATAATCCAAAAGCTGAACAGTCCAATGATGAATAATCCAGTGATGAACAGTCTAGATACCAAATGGGTAGTCTAAAGCCAAGTTATAGGTAAACTCTAGACTCTAAATACAGTCAAATACATTTCATTCTGTCAGTATATAATCAAATCAACACTTATTAAAAACTCAAAAAATAAATTATCCTAAAGAACACAACTTATAATAAAAAGAACAATTTTTCCAGATCAAAATTATTTTTAGGTTAAATAAACTGCACAATGAAAATGTAATCTATTTAAATCCTGATTGAATCCATCTGTCCATTAAGCCAGTTAAAACACTTTACAGGATCCTTTATCTATTGTAAACGAGATAATAGGAAGATGAGTATAAAGTATAGCTCACACAAATCACACAACAGTTTAGGGAAACTACAAGTTACTAACCAATAAGATAAAATAATACATATCGTAGGTAGTAAATTAATACATGTCTACTGTCAATTTTGCAATTTTACCAATAAATAAATTGTTAGTAATGTAAAATACTGGAAGATCAAAATATACCATAAATATTAACCAGTACAGATTTTACATTCAACAACAGAATCAAAGATATACTAAAAAGCATACATGCCTGTGGGTGAAATTCTATAATGTAGAATAGCAATAGAAAGTTTAACAACACAGTAAAGTTGTGTATTCAAACTCTAGCACATAAAGTATATTAATTACAGATTTCAAACAAAAGATATCGCAATACCACAATATCTCTTACCACAAATATCTTATTCATAAATGATATAAAAGTTTTGTAGACGTCATAGAATGTGGATTGCATTACGACATAACCCAATTTTGGTAAAATATATTCACAAAATCTTAAAGCATTTTATAAATAAAATGAAATAATTACACAAGAATTACACTGACAATAAGTTGCTTCTAAATCTGCAGGATACAATATCCATATATCTCAATCAAGGTGATATTAATGGCTAATAGTTTTTAACTTCTCTAGATTAGTTAAAGGAACTATTTTATGCAATACTAGGAAGACAGTCGATTTCTGGATAATCTTGCATTACTTACAATAAATGATCTTTGCTTGTGCATAAACTCTGTATTTATTTAAGGCTGGCAAGATACATAATCTAGTAAACAATAAATACTTATACCTTGATAATGATGACATATCATAAGATATGTCAATATTACCAATATTATGACAGTGATTTGCCACACTATCTGTTATTTCTGGCTGCATTTGTATGAAAAAATAAACCAGGAAACGCAGAGTTCATAAATCAACAGAGCATCATTGATATGCATTCTAGAGCAAAACACATGTCAACAATCTTTTAATTATTGTAATATAACAGAAAGGTTTTATATATAGCATCGTTTGAGATATACTGAAACCCATTTAGAGCGCCACATGCATGTCAGCAAAATGGAAATGATATAAAAACTACAGCAATGCAGTGTAGTATAGTCTTTTAAGAAATGTGCATCCCGACTACATGCAAATCGTCGACTGAACAGAAAGTAATATTGATGTGAATCGGCTTTAACTGACAATGTGACATGTACCAGTATTCAAATAGGGGATCAAAAACTTCAAATATAATGATTTATATGCTATAATATACACTTAATGTACTTAATAAAATAATGGGAAAATATGGTACTTACTGTCGTTATTATCTATAATTTTTATACAAAAGTTATTTGTAATTATTGCAGCTAAAAATGACTAGCGAGTCTACTTCCTGATTTTGTTTTTTAACATTTAATTACAATTAAATTGAATTACAGTTACAGTTTGTACACTTTGAAAATGTTAAATAAAATTCACATAATGAACGATTAATTCAAAGCACATATACATAAGTTATAACCAGACATCATTAAAGTACACAATGTAATGTCGGGTGTTATTATTATTATCTGTCTAAGAAGCCAAGTACAGCCTTCAACTGAAAGTGGCTCAAATTAACCGATGACGCAGGCGTTTATTTTCTAGATATGACTTCTTTGTGAGAAGACGTCAAACTCTACATATACAACAAGATAAACTAACAAATGGAAAACTAACGCAATAAGTGTTTTCTATAATCAAATTCTTATTCAAAGACTTCAAGTTGATTTCCGTTTTCTAGAACGAAGCAATTTCTACATACATAGTTCATATGAGAAATACATCAAAGCTTTTAGAATGATAACATGAAAAGTTGAATCTGTTATCACTATTAAAGACAAAAAACTTCACAGCCTGAAGCTAGTGTTAGTTATCTATTTATAGTTTCTTTGTTCGCTGTAAATTTACCACTATATTCAATAAAATAAATAAATATTAATAAGACCTGTCTAAAACGTAACTTAATAATGCTGACATTCAATAAACTATA